>CM059315.1:7596236-7736236 GCA_030340665.1 Neosalanx taihuensis | reverse complement strand
TAATCAATAGATCTAATGGGCAATATCATGATTTAATGTCTGTTTTCAGTGCCTGTATGATGAGCTGCAGAAAAAAACACCTGCAAGACCCCTGCAGGAGAAACAAGCTGCAGAAAAAAACACCTGCAAGAGTAAAGAGCTGCAGAAAAGACCCCTGCAGGAGTAAAGAGCTGCAGAAAAGACCCCTGCAGGAGTAAAGAGCTGCAGAAAAGACCCCTGCAGGAGTAAAGAGCTGCAGAAAAGACGCCTGCAGGAGCATCAAGCTGCAGAAAAGACCCCTGCAGGAGTAAAGAGCTGCAGAAAAGACCCCTGCAGGAGTAAAGAGCTGCAGAAAAGACCCCTGCAGGAGTAAAGAGCTGCAGAAAAGACCCCTACAGGAGTAAAGAGCTGCAGAAAAGACCCCTGCAGGAGCATCAAGCTGCAGAAAAGACCCTCACTTCTTATCCAGACAGGAGCCATCTCATTTAACTCATACTAACTCTTCCCCACTTAGATCACTATCTTGTACTTGTATTTTGTATTCTGTATCATACTGCTTCTTAACTGTACATTTACTTTAACCTGTTACGCTGAGTGCTGTTCTGTACCCTGCTGCTTTTGTAAATGGCAGTTTGCACTCTGTGGGAAAAATAAAGGATTTCTTATCTTATTATCTTAACACGTCAGCGATCACAAATAGTAGTGTGAGTGTGATAGTAGTGTTGCCATGCCAGCAGCACCCAGAGAAACAGTGCTAGTGTTCTACAGCGTCATCATGAAGTGTCTCCTATCTCCATGGCGATAGGACACTCCCCCATGATGCTAGACATGATAGAACAGTGCTAGTGTCCTACAGTGTCATCATAGTGTCCCTGATCTCCATGGTGATAGGACATAGTAGAAATGGATTATTGAGTTTCTGTAGCATCCAGAAGATCCATGAGGCAGCAGTCATGGTTGTCTGAGTGGCCTGGCTGGATCAGGTATCAGAGATGGAACAGACACATTCAGCTGGTATTGATTAAAGACAGAGAAAAGGAGGGAGGAGCCCTGGCAGACATCATGGAGCATTCATCAAGAAGCTCCCTGGAGGTCCACCTCTCTACTGTCCCCTCCTGGATGTCCAAGAAGCTCCCTGTAGGTCCACCTCTCTACTGTCCTCTCCTGGAGGTCCACCTCTCTACTGTCCCCTCCTGGAGGTCCAAGAAGCTCCCTGTAGGTCCACCTCTCTACTGTCCTCTCCTGGAGGTCCACCTCTCTACCGTCCTCTCCTGGAGGTTCCAGAAGCTCCCTGGAGGTCCACCTCTCTACTGTCCTCTCCTGTAGGTCCACCTCTCTACTGTCCTCTCCTGTAGGTCCACCTCTCTACTGTCCTCTCCTGTAGGTCCACCTCTCTACTGTCCTCTCCTGTAGGTCCACCTCTCTACTGTCCTCTCCTGTAGGTCCACCTCTCTACCGTCCTCTCATGTAGGTCCACCTCTCTACTGTCCTCTCCTCTAGGTTCTCATCTCCACCTTTCCTCTCATGGGAGTAAGTGTTTGTGTGTGATGTGTGTGATGATGTGTGTGATGATGTGTGTGTGTGTGAAAGTGTATTTCTTTTGGTAGTGCCTGGTGTGCACATGCTTACACTCAGACCACATGCGTGTCATTAGTGGGCGCTGCTTCCCTGCCTCCCTCCCTCCCTGCCTCCCTGCCTCCCTCCCTGCCTCCCTCCCTGCCTCCCTCCCTGCCTCCCTGCCTCCCTCCCTCCCTCCCTCCCTCCCTGCCTCCCTCCCTGCCTCCCTCCCTGCCTCCCTCCCTCCCTCCCTGCCTCCCTCCCTGCCTCCCTCCCTGCCTCCCTGCCTCCCTCCCTGCCTCCCTGCCTCCCTCCCTGCCTCCCTCCCTGCCTCCCTCCCTGCCTCCCTGCCTCCCTGCCTCCCTGCCTCCCTCCCTGCCTCCCTGCCTCCCTGCCTCCCTCCCTGCCTCCCTGCCTCCCTCCCTGCCTCCCTCCCTGCCTCCCAGTGTCTGGCTCGCTCTGGTAAGTGTGCAGTCATCCCAGCCTCTAATTAAAGTGGTGACAATGAACACACAGTCTGGCTGTGCTTGTTTTTCTTTTCAATTAGACCTGTCTCACACAGAACAAGCCAAGGAGCTTGGGGGGCTGTTAGCCAATCAGAACTTGCCTAAAAGGTATCATTGAGATTCTTTTGAGATGTCGGGGGGAGGGGGGCGTGGGTGACCAATCATGCTCTCTAGAATCCTGTAAATTATTCCAGAGAGAACCCAGATAGAACCCCTTCTAGATAGAACCTGACTGGATAGAACCCTTTCTGTGTTGAGTTTCATCCGCCTTCTAAATGAAAACTGTTCAGAGCCTCTTCAGATTACACACTGAGCTTTCTATGTTCAACGCTTTAAATGTTTAATTTAAGATTCTGTTGCAGTTCCAGCATCCAGCACTCTAACAACAACAGAAAAACAGATGCTCTCACAGGAATTTAAATGACAAAATTAGTCACACAACAAAAGGAGCCACAGATCTCCTCATCTGATGTTTCTCTCTGTGTGTTTATCTGTTTGTAGGCCCACTGTGTCTTTGTCCTTCGAGATACAAAGTCATCACCAGATTACACAGATACATATCTGACAAGCTGCAACTTCAAACAGATCGATATTAAAACCACAGTCTGGCTGCAGTTCGGTTCAGCTAGATCAGCTTTGAACCGCCATCCTGGAATATCACATCAAAACCATCCAATCAAGCGATGTTCCACTGAGTTACCGTGGCAGCAGCGTGCGGACGTGCTTGTGGGTGTCGAACTTCAGCAGTAAGTGTGTTCTACAGTGTGTCACTGCTGCCTGTCTGCTGTTCCGAAACCCCCACCTGGGTTCATAAAGGCCCAACACAGGTTCTACTGAAAGTTCTACTGAAAGTTCTACTGAAAGTTCTACTGTTCTATATAGATATAACCATGTTTATGTTAAGCCCTTCAATCAGCCAGGCTATCGTCCTGCTTGTCATTCATTGTGAGATTTTTTACATTTAACTAAGAGTAAGTGCTTTAATCCTACATATATATATATATATATCCTACATATCAAGAATCAGATCCTGATCAAGACACTTCTAGCAGTATTTTGAAAGTCAGAGTCAAGGACTAGTCTGTCTTTACCAGACAACTCCTTCTCAGATACCGTGCAGGCAATAATACAACAATCATATCTCAACTATTGTGGTATATTAACATCACTACAGTAATACATAGTTCAATACATCCAAAAACATCATATTTCAGGTGAAAGCAAGTTTTTTCCAGCTCATATTAGACAGTGGTGTAACAGGACCTCAAATACATGGAGAGGAAATGAAAGAAAAAACACAATATACAGGAAGTTATGTTCTGCTTAGTGCTGCTTCCAGAGGCTTTAGTAAACTGGAGCTTGTGTAGGTGGAACTTGAAGACGTGTGTTTTGAGAGCTTGATGAGTTCTTCAGCAGGATGGTAGAGATGGAGGGATGTGGGAGAACCTTCCACCACTGTGGTTCTTATGAGGCCCAGATCCTCTGACGTTCTGTAGCTCCTCAAAACCCAAAGCAGGTATTTCTTGCCAAGGACTGACAATCACAAATGCACATCTTTCAGTTCAATGCAACAGTTGGAGATAAGGGAGGAAAAGGGAGGAAAGCCCGAATGAAAACATTTTCCTCTAATGATAACTTCCTGTCTGGAACCTAAAATAACCTAGAGAAATCAAGTTCAGCTTGAGTTCAGGTGAGTAAAGCTTGTTTCTGGAAGTGATTCACCAGGACTATGAGCCATTGTGGAGAGAAATAATCTACTAGTATGTAACAATGTCTCTGGTTGGGGACTTGAGTTGACAGACAATATGTTTCTGCTCTTGCTAAAAAGCTTAAAGCTTTAAGCTTTATTGGGATGATAATAATAATAATAATAAATTTGATTTATAATGCACTTTTCTAGAACCCAAAGCGCTGCGGACAAATAAAATACAAAAACTACAATAAATGCAATGAAGAACAATGATAATGTGTGTGTGTGTGTGTTTAAAGGACTGTGCGTGTGTGTTGTGTGTATCGATGCATGCTTGAGTCTGTGTGCATCTGTACGTGCATGTGTGTGACCTTGTGTGTATGTGCGTGGGTAGCCTTTGTGTAGAAACTATATACCTTTATAGGCTAAAGGTCATTGATCACTGACAGCTTTGTAACCATTGAAGGCCATGTTTCTTCTGGGTGAACACAGGCAGCTGGCATGCACAGGTCGGTTTAATCAACCTTTTGTCTGAGAATAAAGACGATTCCTTGGATTTCAAACAGTTCTCCTGTTGCTGAAACGATCAAGGCAGCTTCCATCATCTGAGTTATAATACCTCCACTTGTAAGGATATGATAGAGAAGTTGTCATTCCTCTAGTTTGCAGAAATCTGAGAGTCAAAGATTTTGAAAACGGTCTGTTTGGCCAAGGCCACAGCACAACAGCAAGACCATTAGTGTTTGTTACACATGCAGGTTTCCTCAATGTGCCTTTGTGGTTTCACCTTCCTGTCGTTTACCAAAGAGTTCTCAGTGTTCCTGATGAGGTTCCTTGGTGTTCCTGATGAGGCTCCTTGGTGTTCTCAGTGTCCCTGATGAGGCTCCTTGGTGTTCTCAGTGTCCCTGATGAGGTTCCTTGGTGTTCTCAGTGTTCCTGATGAGGCTCCTTGGTGTTCTCAGTGTCCCTGATGAGGCTCCTTGGTGTTCTCAGTGTCCCTGATGAGGTTCCTTGGTGTTCTCAGTGTTCCTGATGAGGCTCCTTGGTGTTCTCAGTGTCCCTGATGAGGTTCCTTGGTGTCCTCAGTGTTCCTGATGAGGCTCCTTGGTGTTCCTGATGAGGCTCCTTGGTGTTCTCAGTGTTCCTGATGAGGTTCCTTGGTGTTCTCAGTGTCCCTGATGAGGTTCCTTGGTGTTCTCAGTGTCCCTGATGAGGTTCCTTGGTGTCCTCAGTGTTCCTGATGAGGCTCCTTGGTGTTCCTGATGAGGTTCCTTGGTGTTCCTGATGAGGTTCCTTGGTGTTCCTGATGAGGCTCCTTGGTGTTCTCAGTGTCCCTGATGAGGTTCCTTGGTGTTCTCAGTGTCCCTGATGAGGTTCCTTGGTGTTCTCAGTGTTCCTGATGAGGCTCCTTGGTGTTCTCAGTGTCCCTGATGAGGTTCCTTGGTGTTCTCAGTGTTCCTGATGAGGCTCCTTGGTGTTCCTGATGAGGCTCCTTGGTGTTCTCAGTGTTCCTGATGAGGTTCCTTGGTGTTCTCAGTGTCCCTGATGAGGTTCCTTGGTGTTCTCAGTGTCCCTGATGAGGTTCCTTGGTGTCCTCAGTGTTCCTGATGAGGCTCCTTGGTGTTCCTGATGAGGTTCCTTGGTGTTCCTGATGAGGTTCCTTGGTGTTCCTGATGAGGCTCCTTGGTGTTCTCAGTGTCCCTGATGAGGTTCCTTGGTGTTCTCAGTGTCCCTGATGAGGTTCCTTGGTGTTCTCAGTGTCCCTGATGAGGCTCCTTGGTGTTCTCAGTGTTCCTGATGAGGTTCCTTGGTGTTCCTGATGAGGTTCCTTGGTGTTCTCAGTGTTCCTGATGAGGCTCCTTGGTGTTCCTGATGAGGCTCCTTGGTGTTCTCAGTGTTCCTGATGAGGCTCCTTGGTGTTCTCAGTGTCCCTGATGAGGTTCCTTGGTGTTCTCAGTGTTCCTGATGAGGCTCCTTGGTGTTCTCAGTGTTCCTGATGAGGTTCCTTGGTGTTCCTGATGAGGTTCCTTGGTGTTCTCAGTGTTCCTGATGAGGTTCCTTGGTGTTCCTGATGAGGCTCCTTGGTGTTCCTGATGAGGTTCCTTGGTGTTCCTGATGAGGTTCCTTGGTGTTCCTGATGAGGCTCCTTGGTGTTCTCAGTGTTCCTGATGAGGTTCCTTGGTGTTCCTGATGAGGCTCCTTGGTGTTCCTGATGAGGTTCCTTGGTGTTCCTGATGATGTTCCTTGGTGTTCCTGATGAGGCTCCTTGGTGTTCTCAGTGTTCCTGATGAGGTTCCTTGGTGTTCTCAGTGTTCCTGATGAGGTTCCTTGGTGTTCCCAGGGTTCCTGCCCTGCCTAACTGAGGAGGGACCAATCAGCAGACACCTAACTGCTTCACACCTCCTTAGTATAAGAACCCAGCCAATTGGTTCTGCAAGGAGGATTTTACTGTTCCACCACATTGATACACTGGATCTAGATACAGACACTTCAAAAGGGGAAAAGGGGTTCTTAGTAAGTCACTGTTGAGCTAAACAACCTGTAAGTATAACTTTGTCTAAGAACACTAGTTAGAACTGAGCAGACCACTCACTGTGTTTGTGTATGGGTTAGAGTAGTATTCCATCAGAAGCACAGACTGCCTTCTCACCTTCAAAAGAAGGTTTAAAACTCACTTATTTTGAGAATTTAATGGCACTAAGGAACAGTATGGCACTTCACATAATCTAATGGCGCTTTTCCACCGCAAATGTAGCACGACTCGACTTGGTTTGGTAGTAACGCGGGTGGTTTTCCACCGCAAATAGTACCGCAAATAGTACCTCCTGGTCGTCGGCGAAAGGGGCGTGACGTAGGCAGTGACGTATTTTTGTATGCGACGTAAATAACACCAACGCAACCCACAAGTGGACAGAACCCACCTAAAACCCTATTATTAATTTTAGCCATGTTGACGAACTAGTCTTTTGTAAATTATCTGACTTTTAAAAAGCTTGTAGACTGTTGGTGTAATGGACTGTATCTGATAGTAATAAGTATTAGCTGCGGCGCTGTTGCTTTATGTTGCTCTCGTGACTTCGTCACACTTTCTGGCCAATCAATGGCCGGCCGTCTGCCGACGTCACCTTTTAGCTCGACTCAGCTCGCTTGGTACCTAGAGCAAGAAGGTACTAAAAAAAGTACCCGCTACCAGGTACCAGGTACCATGGAACTGCGGTGGAAACGCCAAAAATGCGAGCCGAGTCGAGCTGATACCATGCGGTGGAAAAGCGCCATAATGTGCTTTAGAACTATTTGTTGGTCCCCATATGGTAACTTGCCAGTGTTGTTGTTGTATCTCTTGCTTTATGTTCACAATCGTTGCATTTATAGTTGCATTTATAGTTCTTCCCTTGGCTCTTATTGGTTCTCACAATGTATGTTTCACGATCTAAAAGCCCACTGTGTTCGGGGTCTATCACGTTGCTATGCTCAATGACTGATGCTCTTTGTAAAAGCTCTCTCTTGTAAGTCGCTTTGGATAAAAGCGTCTGCTAAATGAATAAATGTAAATGTAGAGTAACTTGAGGCAGGCCAAATCAGATTAGGATATTTTTAGATATATTATTTCATTTCTTGGGTCCAGCTCAGCCACTTTTCTCTAACTTCCTATACTGTGTGTTTATAACGATGATGTTTGACAGTAGCTTTGGTTGTCTCTGGTTCTCACTGTGCTGTGATTTCAGCTCTGCCTTCAACACCATCATCCCGGCTCTGCTTCAGGACAAGCTCTCCCAGCTGAACGTGCCCGACCCCACCTGCAGGTGGATCACAGACTTCCTGTCCGACAGGAAGCAGCGCGTTAAGATGAGAACGCAAATCTCTGACTCCCGGTCCATCAGCACCGGATCCCCTCAAGGCTGTGTCCTTTCCCCCCTGCTCTTCTCCCTGTACACAAACAGCTGCACCTCCAGTCACCCATCTGTCAAGCTCCTGAAGTTTGCGGACGATACCACCCTGATCGGTGGAGGCTGCGGTCCATCAGGACCAAAACCTCTCGCCACAAGAATAGCTTCTACCCCTCTGCTATTGCCCTCTTCAACAGGGCCAAGGACTCAGTCTGACACATCCATCAACACCCCACACCCCCCTCCAGAATCCTACTGCACACAACACTTTAGCACACAACATTTAAACTTAAAAACGTACTACTGTGATTTTTGCACTACTGTTTACACTACTGTGTAAGTACCCCCCCCCCCCCCCCCCCTATGTACTATATATACCCATTCCACTCTGTACCATGCTATTTGTACCTCCATGTTATTTGTATCATTTGTACTATTTGGATCATTTGTATTATTTGTTCATATGTATCATATCTGTAGTGTATTTTACATTGTATTCATTTTTTATTTTATTAGTATGCCACGTATATGTTCTATGTTTGCTCATTCCTGCCACAGTAAAATCTATGTTTGTTAATCTTGCATAGCGAATAAACCCCATTCTGATTCTGATCTGCATGAGTTTAATGTTACTGGTCCTGTTCCATGTACCGCTTGACTGTCCGAGCCACAGGGTTCATAACAAGTAATCTAAGTGGTCTAGTTCTACATTGGTTTCATAATTGGTTTAATTAACATTCTGGAAAACACTTGTTTTACAGTGTTGAGTCAAGTAAGTTAAATGTGAAGAGTTGGATTTAAATTTGGTAGACGTTTTAATCCAGAGCTATTTATAGCCATTACTGGTACATTCCCCTGAGGTAAGCAGGGTGAAGTGCCTTGCCCAAGGGCACAATGTCATGTTGGCACACTGGGGTTTGAACCAGTGACCTTCCGATTACTAACACCCTCTGTCAACCTGCAATGTTTGGGATCTACCAGTGACCGATGCTCTTTGTAAAGCTCTCTCTTGGAAGTTGCTTTTAGATAAAAGCATCTAAATAAATACATGTGAGATTGCTCTGTCTTCAAAACTCATGGAACAAATATTGGAATGATAAATGTAATATAAGTGATAAATGTGGTTTGTCTGTAATAAATTATTCCTAAATGAGGACAAAACCAAATTTATGAAGGTTTCAGGTAATAGAAATATAGAATGTGACAAATTATATTTAAATGGCATAGAAATTCAACGTTCTTATGAAGCCAAATTCCTAGGGGTGATAAAGGACAATAAATTCTCTTGGAAATCACACATTGCATGCTTATTATTGAGGAGGACTGCATATATTAAGAGGCTGCATTTGTTGCTGCTCATTTACAACTGAAAATACAAAGAGTGACAAGTGGAATGACACAGTTATCTTCTCATTTCCTTTACAAAAGGGAATAATATTGCATTTATTCATCAAGAAAGAACTGCCTTTAAAGCTTATTCTAACAACAGTGTCACCAGAAGAATCTCACTAACAAACAGCTTACTGAAAATATGGCTCCATGAATTGTAAATAAGCTTGACAATTATTGAGGGGAAAATCACTCCAAAAAGGTTCACTGGCAGCGATCATTGTCAGTAACAATACAAAATGCGAGCCACTATGGAGCAGATTTAGACATGTTGTTATACCCAGCCAAAAAGGGACAAGGTTTATAGATATGTGGAGAAAAGTTGAGTTTTGGCTTAGGTACTAAAGCTGCAGGGCCAAAGGGAAACACACCTAATGAGGAAACACACCTAATGAGGAAACACACCTAATGAGGAAACACACCTAATGAGGAAACACACCTAATGAGGAAACACACCTAATGAGGAAACACACCTAATGAGGAAACGCACCTAATGAGGAAACACACCTAATGAGGAAACACACCTAATGAGGAAACACACCTAATGACCTGGAAGTGTTTGAGACAGCTGGTTTCCTCTGTGTCTTCTGTGTCCACTCAAAGTAGATCACATTACATTTATTCATTTAGCAGACGCTTTTATCCAAAGCGACTTACAAGTCCTGGTGATGGTATAAACCCAGCAGTACTGAAACACTGTGCATATCAACTGGCCCCTATATTCACTGATATTTTCAACAGCTCCCTCGCTCACTGCACAGTCCTCAGATGTTTTAAGGACTCTGTCATCATTCTGGTCCCCAAAAACAATAAAATAACATGTCTCAACGACTACAGACCCACTGCCCTCACATCTGTCATCATAAAGTCACTTGAACGGATCATTCTCTCTCACCTAAAATAACTCACTAATCCACTTATGGATAGTTTCCAGTTTGCTTATCGGTAGAGGATGCAGTCAACTTGGCTCTTCACAGGATACTCCAACACCTGGAGACACCTCGGACCTACCGCTCAGGTGCTATTCATGGACTTCAGCTCCGCCTTCAATACTGTCAACCCTCTGAATCTCTACAACAAACTCCTGGACATGGACATCTCTTTATGCCAGTGGATCAGGCGCTTCATCTCAGGACACACAAACACACTTACATCCTCTCAAAGTTCTGTCTCCATTCTTAAATATGCAAATTACATGACAATAATTGGCCTCATTACTAACAACAATGACACACACTATCGGGAGTAGGCTGCCCAAGCAGTCACGAAAGTATCCTCACTTCATCCATAATAGTCTGGTATGGTCATTTGGACAGTCATTCCCGCTCAAAACTCCAAAGAATCATCAACAAATCCTCCAAGATCACTGGCCACACACTCCCATCCTTAGACACCTTATATCAAAGACGCATCACTCAGTGAGCAACAAGAATCACCTCTGACACCTCACATCCTGCCCACCATCTTTTCACACTTATGCCCTCCGGAAGGCGCTACAGGTCGATCATCACAAAATCTGTCAGATTTTAAAATAGCTTCTTTCCAACAGCTATCAGACTTTAAATAAATCACTGGTTTGATGTAACCTGTATAAATGTGAGCTCCTGTTGTTGTTGTTGTTGTTTTTTTCTGTTGCTGTTTAATGGAACCTGACACATGAGAGAAGTGAGCTTAACTGCTGTATCGAAAGCAGCATCGGTCACTGAGCATAGCAACGAGATAGACCCCAAACATAGCAGGCTTATAGATTATGAAAGTAACCAGTAACACTGAGAATGTCACTGTGATGCTCTTGGAAAACACATCAAAAGTATGACAATGAAGGAGATGAGGCAGGTGCAGGTGTGTGGTCATGGGCCTGTGGAGAGGCAGGTGTGTGGTCATGGGCCTGTGGAGAGGCAGGTGTGTGGTCATGGGCCTGTGGAGAGGCAGGTGTGTGGTCATGGGCCTGTGGAGAGGCAGGTGTGTGGTCATGGGCCTGTGGAGAGGCAGGTGCAGGTGTGTGGTCATGGGCCTGTGGAGAGGCAGGTGCAGGTGTGCGGTCATGGGTCTGTGGAGAGGCAGGTGTGTGGTCATGGGTCTGTGGAGAGGCAGGTGTGTGGTCATGGGTCTGTGGAGAGGCAGGTGTGTGGTCATGGGTCTGTGGAGAGGCAGGTGTGTGGTCATGGGTCTGTGGAGAGGCAGGTGTGTGGTCATGGGTCTGTGGAGAGGCAGGTGTGTGGTCATGGGTCTGTGGAGGTACAGGTGTGTGGTCATGGGCCTGTGGAGAGGCAGGTGTGTGGTCATGGGTCTGTGGAGAGGCAGGTGTGTGGTCATGGGCCTGTGGAGAGGCAGGTGTGTGGTCATGGGCCTGTGGAGAGGCAGGTGTGTGGTCATGGGCCTGTGGAGGTGCAGGTGTGTGGTCATGGGTCTGTGGAGAGGCAGGTGTGTGGTCATGGGCCTGTGGAGAGGCAGGTGTGCGGTCATGGGCCTGTGGAGAGGCAGGTGCAGGTGTGTGGTCATGGGTCTGTGGAGAGGCAGGTGCAGGTGTGTGGTCATGGGTCTGTGGAGAGGCAGGTGTGTGGTCATGGGTCTGTGGAGAGGCAGGTGTGTGGTCATGGGTCTGTGGAGGTGCAGGTGTGTGGTCATGGGCCTGTGGAGAGGCAGGTGTGTGGTCATGGGTCTGTGGAGAGGCAGGTGTGTGGTCATGGGCCTGTGGAGAGGCAGGTGTGTGGTCATGGGCCTGTGGAGAGGCAGGTGTGTGGTCATGGGCCTGTGGAGGTGCAGGTGTGTGGTCATGGGTCTGTGGAGAGGCAGGTGTGTGGTCATGGGCCTGTGGAGAGGCAGGTGTGCGGTCATCAGTGTTGGGCAGTAACGTCACTACAAGTAGCGGCGTTACTAGTTTAACTAAATTTCTCAGTAGCGTGGTGGTAGCGTCGCTGTTTTCTGAATCAAATAGCTTTTAAGTAGCTTAGCTATTTTATTAACCAAGTAGTGCGGTAGCGTCCACATAAGCTACATTTTTACAAACATCTCTGAAACTCAGCGCAGCGGAGCTTTCTGCTGCGGTCTGAAGTAAAAGGAGGAGTCAGTGACGCTACCGCCATACAAGGCCATGTAGGTGGAGCTGACAGAAGCACTTCTGTATGACGGTAACATCACTGACCAATCCTTGGGCTGGCTACGTCTCTGATGCAGGGGAATACTGACAAGCTAGCTTGCTTGAGTGAGTTACGTTACTTGGTGGAAAGATGGCAGAGGGTGAGGAGGACGTTGAGTTAGTTGCACATTGTCTTTAATGGTATAGTTCAAAATAAACATAATAGAGCAGTTTAGAGCAGATTTTTGTGTTCTGGTTTTGGAGCAGTGAGAGCGCAGTTTAATAATTGTTTAATAAACAATTGAATGTAACATTTTTGCCTACTTATTTGTCTGATTGACAGTTTTATTGAGCACTGAGATAGCTTTGTCTTGGGATGAAGTTGTTCCAATAAAAAGTTGTTCCATAAAAAAATAGCTTCGATGTAGTTAAACTACTTTTGCCATGTTGCTGTAGCTTAGCTTGCTACATTTCTCAGGGGGGTAGCTTCGGTGTAGTGAAGCTACATTTCATGCAGAGTAACTGGTAGCTTAGCTCACTACACTTTCCAAGTAGCTTGCCCAACACTGGCGGTCATGGGCCTGTGGAGAGGCAGGTGTGCGGTCATGGGCCTGTGGAGAGGCAGGTGCAGGTGTGTGGTCATGGGTCTGTGGAGAGGCAGGTGCAGGTGTGTGGTCATGGGCCTGTGGAGAGGCAGGTGTGTGGTCATGGGCCTGTGGAGAGGCAGGTGTGTGGTCATGGGCCTGTGGAGAGGCAGGTGTGTGGTCATGGGCCTGTGGAGAGGCAGGTGTGCGGTCATGGGCCTGTGGAGAGGCAGGTGTGCGGTCATGGGCTTGGTCAGAGAGTCTGGCTGTGTCCGATCACCAGGTGAAGAAAACCACAGAAAGAAAACCAGTTGGCTCCAGCTGGGAGTCATCAGGTGAGGTCGTTTGACGGAGGAGAGTTTGTTGAATTCATTAAAAATAAAAATAAATTAATGCTTAAATACAAAACGAAATACGAAAACTAAATGCACAGGACAGTAATCAAAATACTCGAATTTAATAAAAATGCAGTAGTAAATGGACAAGTATAATGTGAGATGACATTAATGTGGTACATTTTAATTGTGCGACAGCGATGACGTAATTACGGGCGCCAAGAGAAGTGTCCAAAGGTTTTTTCTGTTGAGCTCATTATATAGGCCACTACATGTATTTCCCTACATAGGGAGTAGGGAGTAGGGAATGAGTGAGTGGTTTCGGACACAGCCTCTGTGTGTCATCTCAACTGCACGCATGTTCATCATGAGATCATGTGATCAGGTTTAGTTCCTGCATCACCTCCTGGTTTACTGTGAAGAAACTCTCTTTCTCTGAAAAAAAACACAAATATTTGGCTCAAAAAGAGTTTCATCCTCTACCTGACTGTTACTCTTCTAACCTGTCTGTCTGACTGTTACTCTTCTAACCTGTCTGCCTGTCTGTTACTCTTCTAACCTGTCTACCTGACTGTTACTCTTCTAACCTGTCTGTCTGTCTGTTACTCTTCTAACCTGTCTGCCTGAGGCAGGTGTGCGGTCATGGGCCTGTGGAGAGGCAGGTGTGTGGTCATGGGCCTGTGGAGAGGCAGGTGTGCGGTCATGGGCCTGTGGAGAGGCAGGTGTGCGGTCATGGGCCTGTGGAGAGGCAGGTGTGTGGTCATGGGCCTGTGGAGAGGCAGGTGTGCGGTCATGGGCCTGTGGAGAGGCAGGTGTGCGGTCATGGGCCTGTGGAGAGGCAGGTGTGCGGTCATGGGTCTGTGGAGAGGCAGGTGCAGGTGTGCGGTCATGGGTCTGTGGAGAGGCAGGTGCAGGTGTGCGGTCATGGGCTTGGTCAGAGAGTCTGGCTGTGTCCGATCACCAGGTGAAGAAAACCACAGAAAGAAAACCAGTTGGCTCCAGCTGGGAGTCATCAGGTGAGGTCGTTTGACGGAGGAGAGTTTGTTGAATTCATTAAAAATAAAAATAAATTAATGCTTAAATACAAAACGAAATACGAAAACTAAATGCACAGGACAGTAATCAAAATACTCGAATTTAATAAAAATGCAGTAGTAAATGGACAAGTATAATGTGAGATGACATTAATGTGGTACATTTTAATTGTGCGACAGCGATGACGTAATTACGGGCGCCAAGAGAAGTGTCCGAACGTTTTTTTCTGTTGAGCTCACTATATAGGCCACTACATGTATTTCCCTACATAGGGAGTAGGGAGTAGGGAATGAGTGAGTGGTTTCGGACACAGCCTCTGTGTGTCATCTCAACTGCACGCATGTTCATCATGAGATCATGTGATCAGGTTTAGTTCCTGCATCACCTCCTGGTTTACTGTGAAGAAACTCTCTTTCTCTGAAAAAAAACACAAATATTTGGCTCAAAAAATAGGATTCAATATGATTAACAATGACGAATGGAAGTACTGGGTCGAGAGTTTCAAGCATAAACTGACCATTTTCTCAACTCAAGTCAACTTAATCTGGGTAGTCTCATTATTTTCCATGAGCATAGTGGAGCGATCCTCAGAATAACTGCATCACCACAACAACACGCCCTAGATTCTGTATTGTTACTTACTATTAGTACATTTCCCCTTTCAATGACATTTGGCAGATAGTTTTGAAGAATTCCTTTTTGCCATTTGCACAAGATCAACAAAGAAATCTCTCTTCCTCCACCATCACATAACTCACATCCCATCTGAGTGGGCAGAACTTAACCACTTGTAAAAAAAATAAAATATCAAGTACATGACGCAGTGTGAATAATAAGAAAACTTTTCTATACTGATCATAATGTTGAATAACTAATGAAAATGCCTGCATCTTTTAAAATGCTTTGCTACACTTTAAACAGTCTCAGTGAGTCAGTCCCTGCTAGACAAAACCACAGAAGCTATTAATGTTCTTGAAGTAATACAATTAATATAACTAATTAATATGTTATTTACTAAATGAATAAATGACCCAGGCAGGTTTCCAGTCATCAACACATTATTATATTAGATCAATCATAATAATATAATAAATGAAAACAAAATCCTGGATTTATTTTTGAACACCAAAGTGGAGCTAATTAAGCTACAGAGATGCGTTTATTAACTCTACTAGTGTTGACAACAGTTGACACATTTTTCCTTTTCAGATTTAACTGATTATGATAAGATGTTGTATGTCGACTGACACACAAAGAGGATGCTAAATCATTTCACGCCTTTAGGAATCACTTACTGGACATTAAGCAAACATACACGAGCGTCTCCCATCCAAGTAATGCCCAAAATAACCTATAAACGGTCATGACACACTCATGACTGTGACAGGGTCATGGAGAGTAACACTGTCAGGTGTGGGAATCACTGGTCTTGCTGTTGATAATGACAGGACCCTTATCACATGAACAGCTATGTACAGCAAACTTGTGAAGACAGTGAAGACATGCAGTACATGGCCTAACAGAATCATGTTGAACTGAATTTGTCTGCATGATCACCTAATTATTTGCATAACCATGTATCTGTTCTTATGTATTTGAAATCCTGTATTTTGTGCCATAACTCCAGTAAACTCTTCATATGTAATAAGCTATCAACACATCTTGAGTTTCATCCTCTACCTGACTGTTACTCTTCTAACCTGTCTGTCTGACTGTTACTCTTCTAACCTGTCTGCCTGACTGTTACTCTTCTAACCTGTCTGCCTGACTGTTACTCTTCTAACCTGTCTGCCTGTCTGTTACTCTTCTAACCTGTCTGCCTGACTGTTACTCTTCTAACCTGTCTGTTACTCTTCTAACCTGTCTGCCTGACTGTTACTCTTCTAACCTGTCTGCCTGACTGTTACTCTTCTAACCTGTCTGCCTGACTGTTACTCTTCTAACCTGTCTGCCTGTCTGTTACTCTTCTAACCTGTCTGCCTGACTGTTACTCTTCTAACCTGTCTGTTACTCTTCTAACCTGTCTGCCTGACTGTTACTCTTCCTGCCTGTCTACCTGACTGTTACTCTTCTAACCTGTCTACCTGACTGTTACTCTTCTAACCTGTCTGTTACTCTTCTAACCTGTCTGCCTGCCTGTTACTCTTCCTGCCTGTCTGTCTGACTGTTACTCTTCTAACCTGTCTGCTTGACTGTTACTCTTCTAACCTGTCTGCCTGTCTGTTACTCTTCTAACCTGTCTGCCTGACTGTTACTCTTCTAACCTGTCTGTTACTCTTCTAACCTGTCTGCCTGACTGTTACTCTTCCTGCCTGTCTACCTGACTGTTACTCTTCTAACCTGTCTACCTGACTGTTACTCTTCTAACCTGTCTGTTACTCTTCTAACCTGTCTGCCTGACTGTTACTCTTCCTGCCTGTCTACCTGACTGTTACTCTTCCTGCCTGTCTACCTGACTGTTACTCTTCTAACCTGTCTACCTGACTGTTACTCTTCTAACCTGTCTGTTACTCTTCTAACCTGTCTGCCTGACTGTTACTCTTCTAACCTGTCTGTCTGACTGTTACTCTTCTAACCTGTCTGCCTGACTGTTACTCTTCTAACCTGTCTGCCTGTCTGTTACTCTTCTAACCTGTCTGCCTGACTGTTACTCTTCTAACCTGTCTGTTACTCTTCTAACCTGTCTGCCTGACTGTTACTCTTCCTGCCTGTCTACCTGACTGTTACTCTTCTAACCTGTCTGCCTGTCTGTTACTCTTCTAACCTGTCTGTTACTCTTCTAACCTGTCTGCCTGACTGTTACTCTTCTAACCTGTCTGTTACTCTTCTAACCTGCCTGCCTGACTGTTACTCTTCTAACCTGTCTGCCTGACTGTTACTCTTCTAACCTGTCTGCCTGTCTGTTACTCTTCTAACCTGTCTGCCTGTCTGTTGCTCTTCTAACCTGTCTGTTACTCTTCTAACCTGTCTGCCTGACTGTTACTCTTCCTGCCTGTCTACCTGACTGTTACTCTTCTAACCTGTCTACCTGACTGTTACTCTTCTAACCTGTCTGTTACTCTTCTAACCTGTCTGCCTGACTGTTACTCTTCTAACCTGTCTGTTACTCTTCTAACCTGCCTGCCTGACTGTTACTCTTCTAACCTGTCTGCCTGACTGTTACTCTTCTAACCTGTCTGCCTGTCTGTTACTCTTCTAACCTGTCTGCCTGTCTGTTGTTCTTCTAACCTGTCTGTTACTCTTCTAACCTGTCTGCCTGACTGTTACTCTTCCTGCCTGTCTACCTGACTGTTACTCTTCTAACCTGTCTACCTGACTGTTACTCTTCTAACCTGTCTGTTACTCTTCTAACCTGTCTGCCTGACTGTTACTCTTCCTGCCTGTCTACCTGACTGTTACTCTTCTAACCTGTCTACCTGACTGTTACTCTTCTAACCTGTCTGTTACTCTTCTAACCTGTCTGCCTGACTGCTACTCTTCTAACCTGTCTGTCTGACTGTTACTCTTCTAACCTGTCTGCCTGACTGTTACTCTTCTAACCTGTCTGCCTGTCTGTTACTCTTCTAACCTGTCTGCCTGACTGTTACTCTTCTAACCTGTCTGTTACTCTTCTAACCTGTCTGCCTGACTGTTACTCTTCCTGCCTGTCTACCTGACTGTTACTCTTCTAACCTGTCTACCTGACTGTTACTCTTCTAACCTGTCTGTTACTCTTCTAACCTGTCTGCCTGACTGTTACTCTTCTAACCTGTCTGTTACTCTTCTAACCTGTCTGCTTGACTGTTACTCTTCTAACCTGTCTGCCTGACTGTTACTCTTCTAACCTGTCTGCCTGTCTGTTACTCTTCTAACCTGTCTGCCTGTCTGTTGCTCTTCTAACCTGTCTACCTGTCTGTTGCTCTTCTAACCTGTCTGCCTGTCTGTTACTCTTCTAACCTGTCTGCCTGACTGTTACTCTTCTAACCTGTCTGTTACTCTTCTAACCTGTCTGCCTGACTGTTACTCTTCCTGCCTGTCTACCTGACTGTTACTCTTCTAACCTGTCTACCTGACTGTTACTCTTCTAACCTGTCTGTTACTCTTCTAACCTGTCTGCCTGACTGTTACTCTTCTAACCTGTCTGTTACTCTTCTAACCTGTCTGCCTGACTGTTACTCTTCTAACCTGTCTGCCTGACTGTTACTCTTCTAACCTGTCTGCCTGTCTGTTACTCTTCTAACCTGTCTGCCTGTCTGTTGCTCTTCTAACCTGTCTACCTGTCTGTTGCTCTTCTAACCTGTCTGCCTGTCTGTTACTCTTCTAACCTGTCTGCCTGTCTGTTACTCTTCCTGCCTGTCTGCCTGACTGTTACTCTTCTAACCTGTCTACCTGTCTGTTACTCTTCTAACCTGTCTGCCTGTCTGTTACTCTTCAGAGGAGCAGAGGTGCCAGCAGAGGAGGTGGAGAGACAGTCAGTGTCTCTGATGGAGGTGGAGAGACAGTACACACACTACACACACACTGCACACACACAGCACACACACACAGAGCTGTAAATGAGGAATGTGTTTTTGTTGTTTCGAGCATTTCAAAGAGCTCTACTTCTTATCGGAGTGAGAGATGAAAAGAGAGGGAGTGGGGGGGGGGGCAGGAACCAGGAGGGACTTTGGTGGAGGAAAGACGAGGAGGAGGGGATCGTGGCTCCTTTTCATACTTGCTATGTTGTGTTCATGTCTTGGATGTTTCCTGCTCTGGGTTCAACTATGACATTCGCTTTCATTGATTTCCATTTGAAGACTATCATTCAGTTTCAAATCAACTGTCTCCATGCAGAGACAAGTTCAGAAGAACTACTTATGAAAGTGAGGAGAAAGGAAAGGAGAAGATAAGGAAGGAGGGGAGATAAGGAAGGAGAGGACTGGAGAAGAGGAGGGGAGTAAGAACATCAATGAAGAGGGAGAGGAAAAGGGAAGGAGAGAGGGGAGGAAATAAAAGGAGGGGTAGAAGAGGCAGGAGAGTCACACAGTACACATCCAGTATACCACAGACAGGAAGAGGAAGAGAGAAGAGGAAGGATGGAGAGAAGAGAGAGAGGAGAGGAGAGAAGAGACAAGAGGAAGAAGAGAGGAGGGAGTAGAGGAGAGAGAGAAGATGGGTGAGAGGAGAGATAGTAGGGATAAGAGGAGATAAAAGATGGAGAGAAAAGGGGAAGGAGAGGGAGAAGAGGGATGAGAAAGGAGAGAGCGTTGGGACAGGAAGAGGGATAAAGAGAAAACAGACTGTAGATGAGGACAGTTTTGTCTTCAGTCTGTCTCTTTTCCCTTGCTTCTGTCTGGAGATGCTGGAGCTGCCACAGAGCCAGGGGAGGAACATGCGGCTCACAGCCCCTCCAGGATGGACTCAGGAGGGTAGGGAGGCCTTACCAGACTGGCTGGATGTATGGAGACCTGGGTGTAAGAGCTGAGGGAGGCTCTGTCTGGAGTTACCCTGTCCTCCACTCTCTCTCTACTCCTCTCTTTAAACACCCACTCTCTACATCCACCCACTCTCTACATCCACCCACTATCTCCATCCTCCTCACTCTCTCCATCCTCCTCACTCTCTCCATCCTCTCTACATCCTCCTCACTCTCTCCATCCTCCTCACTCTCTCCATCCTCTCACTCTCTACATCCTCCTCACTCTCTCCATCCTCTCACTCTCTACATCCACCCACTATCTACATCCACCCACTCTCTACATCCACCCACTCTCTACATCCACCCACTATCTGCATCCACCCACTCTCTGCATCCACCCACTCTCTGCATCCACCCACTATCTGCATCCACCCACTCTCTGCATCCACCCACTATCTGCATCCTCTCACTCTCTACATCCACCCACTCTCTGCATCCACCCACTATCTGCATCCACCCACTCTCTGCATCCACCCACTATCTGCATCTTCTCACTCTCTACATCCACCCATTCTCTGCATCCACCCACTCTCTACATCCACCCACTATCTGCATCCTTTCACTCTCTGCATCCACCCACTATCTGCATCCACCCACTCTCTGCATCCACCCACTATCTGCATCCACCCACTCTCTGCATCCACCCACTATCTGCATCCACCCACTCTCTGCATCCACCCATTCTCTACATCCACCCACTATCTGCATCCACCCACTCTCTACATCCACCCACTCTCTGCATCCACCCACTCTCTACATCCACCCACTCTCTACATCCACCCACTATCTGCATCCTCTCACTCTCTGCATCCACCCACTATCTGCATCCACCCACTCTCTGCATCCACCCACTATCTACATCCACCCACTATCTGCATCCACCCACTCTCTACATCCACCCACTCTCTGCATCCACCCACTCTCTACATCCACCCACTCTCTACATCCACCCACTATCTGCATCCTCTCACTCTCTGCATCCACCCACTATCTGCATCCACCCACTCTCTGCATCCACCCACTCTCTACATCCACCCACTCTCTGCATCCACCCACTCTCTACATCCACCCACTCTCTACATCCACCCACTATCTGCATCCTCTCACTCTCTGCATCCACCCACTATCTGCATCCACCCACTCTCTGCATCCACCCACTATCTGCATCCTCTCACTCTCTACATCCACCCACTCTCTACATCCACCCACTATCTGCATCCGTCCACTCTCTACATCCACCCACTATCTACATCCACCCACTCTCTACATCCACCCACTATCTGCATCCGTCCACTCTCTCCATCCTCTCTCCATCCTCCTCACTCTCTCCATCCTCCTCACTCTCTCCATCCTCCTCACTCTCTCCATCCTTACTCTCTCCATCCTCCTCACTCTCTCCATCCTCCTCACTCTCTCCATCCTCACTCTCTCCATCCTCTCTCCATCCTCCTCACTCTCTCCATCCTCCTCACTCTCTCCATCCTCCTCACTCTCTCCATCCTCCTCACTCTCTCCATCCTCACTCTCTCCATCCTCACTCTCTCCATCCTCCTCACTCTCTCCATCCTCACTCTCTCCATCCTCCTCACTCTCTCCATCCCCCTCTCTCCATCCTCCTCACTCTCTCCATCCCCCTCTCTCCATCCTCCTCACTCTCTCCATCCTCTCTCCATCCTCCTCACTCTCTCCATCCTCCTCACTCTCTCCATCCTCCTCACTCTCTCCATCCTCCTCACTCTCTCCATCCTTACTCTCTCCATCCTCCTCACTCTCTCCATCCTCCTCACTCTCTCCATCCTCACTCTCTCCATCCTCACTCTCTCCATCCTCACTCTCTCCATCCTCTCTCCATCCTCCTCACTCTCTCCATCCTCCTCACTCTCTCCATCCTCCTCACTCTCTCCATCCCCTCTCTCTCCATCCTCCTCACTCTCTCCATCCTCCTCACTCTCTCCATCCCCCCTCTCTCCATCCTCACTCTCTCCATCCTCCTCACCCTCTCCATCCTCCTCACTCTCTCCATCCTCCTCACTCTCTCCATCCTCACTCTCTCCATCCTCTCTCCATCCTCCTCACTCTCTCCATCATCCTCACTCTCTCCATCCTCTCCTCTCTTTTCCATCCTTTCCTCTCCTTTCGCTGACATAACTTAAATGTGGATTCTGAACTCTGGAGATAAGTTCAACTAGCCCTTGAGTCACAGTGTGTGTGTGTGTGTGTGCGTGCGTGCGTGCGTGTGTGTGTGTGTGCGTGTGTGTGTGTGTGTGTGTGAGAGAGAGTGTGTGTCACTGTAATGTGTTCAATGTTTGCTTTAGTCTGTAGGCACTGATAGTCCTGTTTGTGTGTTAGTTTGTGACTTGGGAGTTGTCACCCACCCACACACACACATGTGCACACACACACACACACACACACACACACACACACGTGTTGTTATGGTGTGAGAGTTTGGAGGTTGATTGACCATCTGTTTGGAGAGTTACCACAGCAACTATCTGAGAATGTGACTTGAGAGAGTTCACACTACCCAGGAGGTAGAGAGGGAAGAAGGAAGGAGGCAGAGAGGGTGATGAGGGAGGAGAGGAAGGAGGAGAGGAAGGAGGCAGAGAGGGTGATGAGGGAGGAGAGGAAGGAGGAGAGGAAGGAGGCAGAGAGGGTGATGAGGGAGGAGAGGAAGGAGGAGAGGAAGGAGGCAGAGAGGGTGATGAGGGAGGAGAGGAAGGAGGAGAGGAAGGAGGTAGAGAGGGTGAGAAGGGAGGAGAGATGGAGGAGAGGAAGGAGGCAGAGAGGGTGAGAAGGGAGGAGAGATGGAGGTGATGAGGGAGGAGAGATGGAGGCAGAGAGGGTGAGAAGGGAGGAGAGATGGAGGAGAGGAAGGAGGCAGAGAGGGTGAGAAAGGAGGAGAGATGGAGGAGAGGAAGGAGGAGAGATGGAGGAGAGGAAGGAGGCAGAGAGGGTGAGAAAGGAGGAGAGATGGAGGAGAGGAAGGAGGCAGAGAGGGTGAGAAGGGAGGAGAGATGGAGGTGATGAGGGAGGAGAGATGGAGGCAGAGAGGGTGAGAAGGGAGGAGAGATGGAGGAGAGGAAGGAGGCAGAGAGGGTGAGAAAGGAGGAGAGATGGAGGAGAGGAAGGAGGAGAGATGGAGGAGAGGAAGGAGGCAGAGAGGGTGAGAAGGGAGGAGAGATGGAGGAGAGGAAGGAGGCAGAGAGGGTGAGAAGGGAGGAGAGATGGAGGAGAGGAAGGAGGCAGAGAGGGTGAGAAGGGAGGAGAGATGGAGGAGAGGATGAAGGCAGAGAGGGTGAGAAGGGAGGAGAGATGTGTCTCACTACATGGTCCCTAGCTGGGATACAGGAGGCTGTACCTCACACTCACTACATGGTCCCTAGCTGGGATACAGCAGCTGTACCTCACACTCACTACATGGTCCCTAGCTGGGATACAGCAGCTGTACCTCACACTCACTACATGGTCCCTAGCTGGGATACAGGAGGCTGTACCTCACACTCACTACATGGTCCCTAGCTGGGATACAGGAGGCTGTACCTCACACTCACTACATGGTCCCTAGCTGGGATACAGGAGGCTGTACCTCACACTCACTACATGGTCCCTAGCTGGGATACAGGAGGCTGTACCTCACACTCACTACATGGTCCCTAGCTGGGATACAGGAGGCTGTACCTCACACTCACTACATGGTCCCTAGCTGGGATACAGCAGCTGTACCTCACACTCACTACATGGTCCCTAGCTGGGATACAGCAGCTGTACCTCACACTCACTACATGGTCCCTAGCTGGGATACAGGAGGCTGTACCTCACACTCACTACATGGTCCCTAGCTGGGATACAGGAGGCTGTACCTCACACTCACTACATGGTCCCTAGCTGGGATACAGGAGGCTGTACCTCACACTCACTACATGGTCCCTAGCTGGGATACAGCAGCTGTACCTCACACTCACTACATGGTCCCTAGCTGGGATACAGGAGGCTGTACCTCACACTCACTACATGGTCCCTAGCTGGGATACAGGAGGCTGTACCTCACACTCACTACATGGTCCCTAGCTGGGATACAGCAGCTGTACCTCACACTCACTACATGGTCCCTAGCTGGGATACAGGAGGCTGTACCTCACACTCACTACATGGTCCCTAGCTGGGATACAGCAGCTGTACCTCACACTCACTACATGGTCCCTAGCTGGGATACAGGAGGCTGTACCTCACACTCACTACATGGTCCCTAGCTGGGATACAGCAGCTGTACCTCACACTCACTACATGGTCCCTAGCTGGGATACAGGAGGCTGTACCTCACACTCACTACACCCAACCCCAGAACACCCCCCCACCCAGCTACTTGGTTGTGCTTCTTGGTTTAGGAATATTTGATTTGTCACTTTAAAACAGTCTGCTGTCCACCAACACATTAGAAAAATGCAGTTCTTCCCTGACTGAATTAAAGTTTGAGTGTAAGAGGGGAAGAGAGAGGGGAGGGGGAGTAAGAGGGAGGACAGAGAGAGAGAAGGGAAGGGAAGGAGGGGAAGAGAGAGGGGAGGGGGAGTAAGAGGGAGGACAGAGAGAGAGAAGGGAAGGGAAGGAGGGGGAGAGAGAAAAGTAAAGAGGTAGAGAATTAGGGACAGAGGGAAAGGGAGACAGAGAAAGGGAGAGTGAGTTAGAGGAGGAGGGAGAGAGGAACGTGATCAGGGACACAGGAAATGGCAGATGGGAGAACAGGATGTGCGCTAATTACACCTCAGTGTGATGCTAATTTGACACGCACACACATACACTACACAAATACACACACACACACACTCTTACACATACACTCTGAGTGAAATCCTGTTTCTAAAGCACTTGTATCAATTACACCCGACGCATTCCTTTGGTGGCAGAGCCAGGGACACACACACCTCCCTGTCTCCACACACACACACACACACACACACACACACACACACACACACACACACACACACACCCCTCCTCTACACACACCCCCTACTGCAGTGATCATATTATAACTGATATTTGAGTGCATAAGCTGAGGAACCATACCAGGTAGCTAGGAGAACACTTTCTGTGTGGTAGACTGCCCTGTGACTGGTGGTACAAGTGGAAGACTGTCCTCTGTGTGGTGGTAGAAGTGGTAGACTGTCCTCTGACTGGTGGTACAAGTGGAAGACTGTCCTCTGTGTGGTGGTAGAAGTGGTAGACTGCCCTGTGACTGGTGGTACAAGTGGAAGACTGTCCTCTGTGTGGTGGTAGAAGTGGTAGACTGTCCTCTGACTGGTGGTAGACTGCCCTCTGACTGGTGGTAGACTGCCCTCTGACTGGTGGTATAAGTGGTAGACTGCCCTCTGACTGGTGGTAGACTGCCCTCTGACTGGTGGTAGACTGTCCTCTGACTGGTGGTAGACTGCCCTCTGACTGGTGGTAGACTGCCCTCTGACTGGTGGTAGACTGTCCTCTGACTGGTGGTAGACTGTCCTCTGACTGGTGGTAGACTGTCCTCTGACTGGTGGTAGACTGCCCTCTGACTGATGGTAGACTGTCCTCTGACTGATGGTAGATACTGAGGTGTGGTAGACTGCCCTCTGGGATGTAGGGTGTGGTGTGGGGTGTTTGATGTTTCATGTGATTGGTCATGTGCACACAAACACAAACACACACACACACACACACTTACAGCATAAGTGCACAATGTGCCTGAGGCAGAGGCAGAGGCAGGGACAAAGACTATATGTGTAAGTCCAGTCAGTGCGAGTGTATGTGTGTTCCTGTCACACACACACACACACACACACTCTACCTGCTGACATCTCTACCAACCTGCTAGTAGAGTGTTTGTCCTGTTATCATGTGGGCCGTGCAGTCGCTGCTCTCTCTTAAACAAGCAGAGGTCGCCTCCCCATGAAGTGAAAGAGGAGGGATTAGTTCAGTTCAGCTGAAACCCCATTGGTGCCAGATAAGAGCTCTTTACCATCTCTATCTGCTGCCTGGCTGTCTGGCAGAGAACTGTTAGTAGATATGTTGAGGGACTTGGAGGCTGTGCAGCCCCTGATCCCTGGCATGTGTAACCCTGTTCTGACATCAGCACTGCAGGATCACAGCCAACCCTGCAGGGTATAGAGGGGGGGACCAGAACGCTGCCCTTCCACTGGGTGAATCTGGAGTCTGATGTATCTGGGTGTATTCGAGGTGGGGTGCTGGAAGCTCACCAGGCGTCTCTGATGCTTGGCGATCACATTGCAGGTGGTGCTGTGAAGTAGTGGAAAAACCACATGCTGACACAGACCACCATGGCTTAATGTCCATGTGTTCCCAGCTTGTGTTATCAAACAAGCACAGAGCAAGAAGCTGGGAAATCCAGTGGATTCAAGTGATTCAGTGCTTGAGGGCACTGATGTGCCTGAGGTGAATAAGGTACCTACCAGAACTGTTGGGGTAGAAAGCATCCATTCAGAGGGCGCTTTGCCATCTGATACACAGAAACAGGATAGGAGTCCTGTTCTCCTCTAAAGTCTCTTTCTCTGACATCTATGATGGGGTCCATGGCCACACCTGTCCAGGTGTTCTCTGATCATAACCTTTTGGTCTTCTTGAATCACGTGTACAATCAAAACCGTTTGGTCATTAATTAAACAGAGCTACGACATCAACATCTGCCATATTAAGGGCACCACTAATGTCTGGGAGAAACCTTAGACTGAGTCTGTCTAGATAACAATCACACATGCTAGAGAGGAGTTATTTTAATGGGGGCGTGTCCCTCCCCCCCCCCCCCCCCCCCCAGGTCTAAGGGTTCCGTGTTGGTATTCTTGGTTCTGCTGTGTTTGCTGCTGTGTGTTTCTGATAGTTCCCAATAAACCAACAGACCCAGACTCTGCTATGAGTTAAAATAACAGAACCAGACTCTGCTATGAGTTAAAATAACAGACCCAGACTATGCTATGAGTTAAAATAACAGACCCAGACTCTGCTATGAGTTAAAATAACAGACCCAGACTCTGCTATGAGTTAAACTAACAGACCCAGACTCTGCTATCAGTTAAACTAACAGACCCAGACTCTGCTATGAGTTAAACCAACAGACCCAGACTCTGCTATGAGTTAAACTAACAGACCCAGACTCTGCTATGAGTTAAAATAACAGAACCAGACTCTGCTATCAGTTAAACTAACAGACCAAGACTCTAATATGAGTTAAACTAACAGACCAAGACTGCTTTGAGTTTATGTCAGAATTTCTCTTCTCATTTCCTCACCTCTACAGTCATAAACTGTGATAGATCCTCCTCTCTCATCCCCCCTCCTCTCTCCTCTCCTCTCTCCTCCTCTCTCCTCCCCTCCTCTCTCCTCCCCTCTCCTCTCTCCTCCCCTCCTCTCTCCTCCCCTCTCCTCTCTCCTCCCCTCCTCTCTCCTCCCCTCTCCTCTCTCCTCCCCTCCTCTCTCCTCCCCTCTCCTCTCTCCTCCTCTCTCCTCCCCTCCTCTCTCCTCCCCTCTCCTCTCTCCTCCCCTCCTCTCTCCTCCCCTCTCCTCTCTCCTCCCCTCCTCTCTCCTCCCCTCTCCTCTCTCCTCCCCTCCCCTCCTCTCTCCTCCCCTCTCCTCTCTCCTCCCCTCCTCTCTCCTCCCCTCTCCTCTCTCCTCCTCTCTCCTCCCCTCCTCTCTCCTCCCCTCCTCTCTCCTCCCCTCTCCTCTCTCCTCCTCTCTCCTCCCCTCCTCTCTCCTCCCCTCTCCTCTCTCCTCCGCTCCCCTCCTCCCTCCTCTCCTCTCTCTTCCTACCCTTCTCTCTCCTACCCTCCTCTCTCCTGCCCTCCCCTCTCCTTCTCCCTCCTCCCTCCTCCCCTCTCTTTCTCCCTCCTGTCTCTCCTTCTCCCTCCTCCCCTCCTCCCTCCCTCCTCCCCTCCTCCCTCCTCTCCCCTCTCCTTCCCCATCCTCCCTCCTCTCTCCTCCCCTCTCCTTCCCCCTCCTCCCCTCCTCCCCTCCTCCCTCCTCCCCTCTCCTTCTCCCTCCCCTCCCCTCTCCTACCCTCCCCTCCCCTCCCCTGCCCTCCCCTCCCCTTCTCCCTCCTCCTCTCCTCCCTCCTCCCTTTCCCTCCCCTCTTCTTCTCTCTCCTCCCCTCCTCTCACCTCCCTGCAGAGGGGAGAACATGCTTCTGATCCATGTCTGTCCCTGACTGATCTCACAGTTTAATGCTCTCTATGACCTCTAAAACCAACAAGGCCCTTGGTGCTGTGCTGCCACCTAGAGGAAGACCTGGTCATAACTTCTACACTGTAGCACAGCATGCAGACAGCAACACACACACACACAAGCAGGCAGACAGAAATGCAGACAGCAACATAGATATACAGACAGACAGCAATGCAGGGAGGCAGGCAGACAGACAGACATGCAGACAGCAAGACACAGATGGAGGGAAAGGATACTACTTGTATATAAATTGAATTTAAAATAAAGTTGTCCTCCGACGAGGGGTGGTGGTGGTGGTGGGCCCCAAAAAAAAGATGGAGGGAAGGGAGGGAGAGGGAGGGAAAGGAGGGAGACGCAGGGTGAGAGGATGAAGGGAGGGAGAGCCAGGGAGAGAGAGGGGGAGGGAGGGGCAGGGAGAGAGGGGAGAGGCAGGGAGAGGGAGCAGGGAGAGGGAGGGAGGTAGAGTTCTGAGTGACAGAGTGACATAGAAAGGCTTTTTAGACAGGCAGGGGAGTTGGCTTCTGCTGTGTGCTTGGCTGATCATGCTGAGGACCCCAGAATGACAGCAAGACTTCTGGGATGTCCCATCTACCAAGTGTGTGTGTGTGTGTGCGTGTGTGTGTGTGTGTTTGTACTATGCACTCTCTGCTAGAAACTCAAACTGTTTCTGCGAGAGATGAGAAAAGGGGAGAGGAGGAGAGGGAAGGAGAAGAAAGGAGGTGAGGTGAAAGTGGAAGAGGAGGAGAGGGGAGAGAAGAGGGGAAGACAGGAAGGGTGAGGAATGGAGAGAAGGAAGAGAGGAAGTGATGAAGGAAGAGGAGAGGAAGGGAGAATACCAGGGATGGAGAGGCAGGTGACAGGAAGTGAGGCAAAAGAAAAAGAGAGAGAGAAAAGAGGATGAGGGAGTGGACAGGACAGAAGTCCAGAATCAGGTGTCCTGGTCAGGATCAGGTGTCCTGGTCAGGATCAGGTGTCCTGCTGGATCAGGTGTCCTGCTGGATCAGGTGTCCTGGTCAGGATCAGGTGTCCTGGTCAGGATCAGGTGTCCTGCTGGATCAGGTGTCCTGGTCAGGATCAGGTGTCCTGGTCAGGATCAGGTGTCCTGCTGGATCAGGTGTCCTGGTCAGGATCAGGTGTCCTGGTCAGGATCAGGTGTCCTGGTCAGGATCAGGTGTCCTGGTCAGGATCAGGTGTCCTGCTGGATCAGGTGTCCTGGTCAGGATCAGGTGTCCTGGTCAGGATCAGGTGTCCTGGTCAGGATCAGGTGTCCTGGTCAGGATCAGGTGTCCTGCTGGATCAGGTGTCCTGGTCAGGATCAGGTGTCCTGGTCAGGATCAGGTGTCCTGCTGGATCAGGTGTCCTGGTCAGGATCAGGTGTCCTGGTCAGGATCACGTGTCCTGCTGGATCAGGTGTCCTGGTCAGGATCAGGTGTCCTGGTCAGGATCAGGTGTCCTGGTCAGGATCAGGTGTCCTGGTCAGGATCAGGTGTCCTGGTCAGGATCAGGTGTCCTGGTCAGGATCAGGTGTCCTGCTGGATCAGGTGTCCTGGTCAGGATCAGGTGTCCTGGTCAGGATCAGGTGTCCTGCTGGATCAGGTGTCCTGGTCAGGATCAGGTGTCCTGGTCAGGATCAGGTGTCCTGCTGGATCAGGTGTCCTGGTCAGGATCAGGTGTCCTGCTGGATCAGGTGTCCTGCTGGATCAGGTGTCCTGCTGGATCAGGTGTCCTGGTCAGGATCAGGTGTCCTGGTCAGGATCAGGTGTCCTGCTGGATCAGGTGTCCTGGTCAGGATCAGGTGCCCTGCTGGATCAGGTGTCCTGGTCAGGATCAGGTGTCCTGGTCAGGATCAGGTGTCCTGGTCAGAATCAGGTGTCCTGGTCAGGATCAGGTGTCCTGCTGGATCAGGTGTCCTGGTCAGGATCAGGTGTCCTGCTGGATCAGGTGTCCTGCTGGATCAGGTGTCCTGCTGGATCAGGTGTCCTGGTCAGGATCAGGTGTCCTGGTCAGGATCAGGTGTCCTGCTGGATCAGGTGTCCTGGTCAGGATCAGGTGCCCTGCTGGATCAGGTGTCCTGGTCAGGATCAGGTGTCCTGGTCAGGATCAGGTGTCCTGGTCAGAATCAGGTGTCCTGGTCAGGACAGACCTGGTCATAACAGCATCACAGCCCAGCATCACAGCCCAGCCTCACAGAGCAGCATCACAGAGCAGCATCACAGAGCAGCATCACAGAGCAGCATCACAGAGCAGCATCACAGAGCAGCATCACAGCCCAGCATCACAGCCCAGCCTCACAGAGCAGCATCACAGAGCAGCATCACAGAGCAGCCTCACAGAGCAGCATCACAGAGCAGCATCACAGAGCAGCCTCACAGAGCAGCATCACAGAGCAGCATCACAGAGCAGCATCACAGAGCAGCATCACAGAGCAGCCTCACAGAGCAGCATCACAGAGCAGCATCACAGAGCAGCCTCACAGAGCAGCATCACAGAGCAGCATCACAGAGCAGCATCACAGAGCAGCCTCACAGAGCAGCATCACAGAGCAGCATCACAGAGCAGCATCACAGCCCAGCATCACAGCCCAGCATCACAGCCCAGCCTCACAGAGCAGCATCACAGAGCAGCATCACAGAGCAGCCTCACAGAGCAGCATCACAGAGCAGCATCACAGAGCAGCATCACAGAGCAGCATCACAGAGCAGCATCACAGCCCAGCCTCACAGAGCAGCATCACAGAGCAGCATCACAGAGCAGCCTCACAGAGCAGCATCACAGAGCAGCATCACAGAGCAGCATCACAGAGCAGCATCACAGAGCAGCATCACAGCCCAGCCTCACAGAGCAGCATCACAGAGCAGCATCACAGAGCAGCATCACAGCCCAGCATCACAGAGCAGCATCACAGAGCAGCATCACAGAGCAGCATCACAGAGCAGCATCACAGAGCAGCATCACAGCCCAGCCTCACAGAGCAGCATCACAGAGCAGCATCACAGAGCAGCATCACAGCCCAGCATCACAGAGCAGCATCACAGAGCAGCATCACAGCCCAGCATCACAGAGCAGCATCACAGAGCAGCATCACAGAGCAGCATCACAGAGCAGCATGTCCCACAGCCCAGTCAGTCAGCAACATGTGCTGGGTTCCCACACCAGCAAAGCTAATGGATACAAAGCACTGTGATCAAGCTGTGGAACATCCTATTAATAAGACTGGTGCACAGCCATAAACACACTCTAACACACACACACACACACACACACCCACTCAGGTTACATACATGGCCTCACATTTACATTTGGAATGTAAAAAATAAGTGAATGTTTTACTTTTATACTGCATGTATGAGGCTTGGTCTCACACAGACAAATGTTCTACGAAAGCAGCCAAATGGGATATAAATAGCTCCAACCACACAACACTGAAAACAATGGTCCACCAATTAACCAGTTCAGCCATACAGTGTGTGCTTGTGAGTGAGGCTTAGGCTGTGATTGATGGGAAAAAATCCCCCGAGACTTGGTCTGTTTAAAGCTGCTCTCTCTCTCTCTCTCTCTCTCTCTACACACACAAACATACACACACACACACACACACACGGCCTCTGAGTAGAGAGGGACTAACCAGTGAAAGTTTTTATCCCCTCTTTATCAAATTACCCACTCCACTGCTCTCCTAATTGTTTATTAACGAATTTAGGAGCTCAAGATACAATCGCATAATGAACATTTTTTAAGGCTTAAGCAAGTTTTCCCATTAGAAAAAGCAGTCAATTATGTTGGACCTGGACAAGCGCCTTGAGGGGATATGGCTTGTCTGTCTGGCTGCATGACCCAGTAGCTAACTGACTCAGTCTGACTGTTAGCTGGCTGCTTTGATACCTGACTGCCCTGCTATGCTAGTTAAATAGAATGAAGACTGGATGACTGTTAAACTAGCCAGTTTACTGACTGACAGATGACATTAGCCCATAACATCTAGCTGACTAAAGCTCACCCAAGCTGACATTACCTGACAGTTACGTTAGATTAGATTAGATTCAACTTTAATATAATTACACAGGTACAAGTACAGAGTAACGAAATACAGCTAGCATCCAACCAGAAGTGCAAAACTGTTATTACAACAGAATATAATAAATATAAGTATACTCAGAATATACACAGTATGAACAGTATAATCAGAATATACAGGGTATGTACAGATTAAAGTGATTTCAGACAAATGTACAGCTGTGAAGCTGTTGTTTGTTACGTTAGCTTGTTAGGGACTATTACGGCTTGTCTGATGCTGTGTTTAAATGATGGCTACAGTCCTGTAAGGCTGGTTCAGTGTCCACTAGCAAGCCAGCCTGTCTGAATGGTTAGACCGTTTCTATAGCTGAACGTTGTGTTAACTACAATGGGCTAGGTCGTTTATTTTACCTAGTTAATACGAAGGATGTTGATGGAATAATGCTCAAATAAACAAGAGACACACGTGTGTGTGTGTGTGTGTGTGTGTGTGTCTGAAGATTTTATAATAATTGGAATCAGGACTGTGAAGCTGTTTGTACAAACATAATCAATATCTTACTACAATAACAAGGAGCTTGTGCCAGTATAACAGAAAGGTGGAGATTCATGAACATAGAGGCGTTTGTTGCTATGGCCACAGTGGAGAAATGTGCATGAAATCTGTGTAAGATAAGATTAGCTTCAGTTCCTGGATCCTTGTCAGATGCCAGCAGACTGATAAAGGTCAGCAGTGGAGCTGAACCTGATGGGACCTTTGTTCCTCTGTTGACATTGTGAACGTGCTCTTAGACATCCTCTCAACCTCTCCAATAAGAGCTGACATTTTCTCTTATGAACCCCCCCGCCTCCCTCTTTTGCCCCCCACCCCCCCCCACCCCCACCTCCCTCTCCTGACCCCCCCACCCCCCTTCTCCATCTCTCCCCTGTCAGTCCTTCATGCTAGGCTGGAGCTAATGACTTTTTAATGGCTCTATTATACTGTGCGCTTTTAACGATGTACTTACAACCGCTCTAATCATTTTATAGGAATGATAAATGATTGAGAAAAAGGCTAACATTAATTTAATTTACTGCTGTGTCTCACTGTGCCCAGTCTCTTAAAAGGCCTGAGAGAGACCGGCTAAATAAAGAGAGAAGTATGACCAGAGAGCGATGGGGGGGGGTGGGGGGGGGATGGAAAGAGACGTAGAAGGAGAGTGGGAGGGATAGCAATTACTCAACCAGCACCATAGACATTACTATAATTGATGAATGTAGTTTGTTGTTCCCTCTTATCTGAGATGCTGCTGTGTAGAACAGGGTGGTGATGTACTCAGACATGGGGGGCTTTTCAAACAGACATACCAGGACCTCCCTCCTCACTCCCCTCCTCCCCTTCCCTCCTCACTCCCCTCCTTGCTCCCCTGCTCTCCTCCCCTCCTCACTCCCCTCCTTGTTCCCCTCCTCCCCTTCCCTCCTCACTCCCCTCCTCCCCTTCCCTCCTCACTCCCCTCCTTGCTCCCCTGCTCTCCTCCCCTCCTCACTCTCGTCCTTGCTCCCCTGCTCTCCTCCCCTCCGCACTCCCTCCTCACTCCTCCTCTCCTCCCCTCCTCACTCCTCCCCTCCTCCCCTCTCCTTCCCTCCCCTCCTCTCCTCCTCACTCCCCTCCTCTCCTCCCCTCCTCACTCTCCTCCTTGCTCCCCTGCTCTCCTCCCCTCCGCACTCCCCTCACTGTCCTCCTCTTCTCACTCCCTCCTCACTCCTCCTCTCCTCCCCTCCTCACTCCTCCCCTCCTCCCCTCTCCTTCCCTCCCCTCTCCTCCCCTCCTCTCCTCTCCTTCCCTCCCCTCTCCTCCCCTCCTCCCCTCTCCTTCCCTCTCCTCTCCTTCCCTCCCCTCCTCTCCTCCTCACTCCTCTCCTCTCCTTCTCGACCTTCTCTCTTCCTCTCACCTCCACCATCTTGTCTCCTCACCTGTCCCCTCCTCTGTAAATCAGTTCAGCTCCATCAATCAGGACAAACAGGAAGTCCTGTCACCAACAGGAAGTCCACATGATAAATTAACACTTGATCACAGCACACATGGAATGAGCAGCAAAAGGTCTGGAGTTGATTCCAGGTGTGGGGTTTGCATTTGGAAGCTGTTGCTGTGAACACACAATATGCAGTCAAAGGAGCTCTCAGTGGAGGTGAAACTGACCATCCTGAGGCTGACAAAAATATGAAATCCATCAGAGAGATAGCAGCAATGTTAGTTAGGAGCCAAATCAACAGTTTGGTACATTCTGAGAAAAGTGCACTGGTGAGTTTGGGAACTCAAAAAGGTCTGGACGTCCACGGAAGACAACAGTGGTGGATGATCGCAGAATCCTTTCCATGGTGAAGAAAAACCTCTTCACAACATCCACTCAGGTGAAGAACACTCTCCAGGTAGTAGGTGTATCAGTATCTAAGTCTAAAGAGAAGACTTCATGAGTGTGAAGACAAAGGATTCACCACAAGGTGCAAACCGCTAATCAGCCTCAAAAATAGAAAGGCCAGAATTGACTGAAGAAAAACCCTGAAGAAGCCAGCCCAGTTCTGGAACAGCATTGTTTGGACAGATGAGTCTAAGATCAAGCTGTTCCAGAATGATGGGAAGAAGAAAGTTTGGAGAGGAATGGGAACAGCTCATGATCCACAGCACCCCACATCTTCTGTAACACATGGTGGAGGCAGTGTGATGGCATGGGCATGCATGGCTTCCAATGGCACTGGGTCACTTGTGTCTATTGATGATGTGGCAAAAGACAGAAGCAGCTGGATGAATTCTGCAGGGTTTAGGAACAAACTTTCTGATAAGATTCAGCCAAATGCAGCAAAGTTGATTGGACGGTGCTTCACAGTACAGATGGACAATGATCCTAAACGTACTGCAAAAGCAACCCAGGAGTTTTTTAAAGCAAAGAAGTGGAATATTTTGCAGTGGCCGAGTCAATCACCAGATCTCAACCCAATCCAGCATTTCACTTTCTCAAGACAAACTTAAGGCAGAAAGACCCACAAACCAGCAGCAACTGAAGACAGCTTCAGTAAAGACCTGGCAGAGCATCACAAAGGAGGAGACCCAGCGTAAAGATGCAAAGGATTCTCAACAAAATATTGAAAAGTAACATTTCATTTAGGCTTCTGTTTATTTGTCCAACTACTTTTGAGCCCCTGAAATGAGGAGCATTTGTATAAAAATAGCTACAAATCCTACATATTTAATCATTTTTGTTCAACCCTTTGAATTAAACCTTAAAGTCTGCACTTCAATTCTGTTGTAGTTTTCAGGTCCAGTGTGGTGGCATGCAGAGCCCAAATCATGGAGATTGTGTCCCTGTCCAAATATTTCTGGGCTGAACTGTACATCATGAGAAGACCATCAGTGCCAAGGGAACTTACACTTCTACAAACATTCAGCCTAACACGTTTACAAATTACATGTATTCATTTATCCAAAGTGACTTACAGTAAGTACAGGGAAAATACCCCTGAGGCAAGTAGGGTGAAGTGCCTTGCCCAAGGACACAACGTCATATAGCCACAGCCAGGGTTGGATCTCAAAACCTTCCGATCATGAGGCCAACGCCTTAACCTGCTGAGCCACTTGACCCCCTTTATGGAAAACATTTCCGACGGCAGTAGTGTTCATGTTCAACCACAGAGCAGCAACATTGTTGTTAGTGTTCTTTGGATGGATAGAAAGACAGTGATGATGACAGGAAGTGTGAGGCTGGGGTAGGAAGTGACTCTTCAAGGTGAGGTCACTGCTCACACATGATCATCACACATCATTGACCTCCTCTAGCTCATTTAAACTAAGTTCTATCAGAAGAAAGGTCTAAAGATGTTAATACCAAGAGGCTTCACACTGTAGAAGACCTCCATGTACCTGCTATCACCCTTCCAAAGGTTTTTATAGACTTGACTGAGAGAAAAAAACAATTCAAACAATTACCAATGACTTTAAACAGGTGAATTCCAGTTCAATTTTGATGAAGAATTGATGTTAATATTTGCAATGTGCCTGGAGCCAGTTCAACATCCATTCCACTACAGCAGGGGTGTCCAATCCTGGTCCTCGAGGGCCGCTGTCCTGAAGGTTTTAGATGTTTCCCTGCTCCAGCACACCTGATTCTAATAAAGGGTTGTTATCAAGCTCTGTTGAGGTGTGCTGGAGCAGGGAAACATCTAAAACCGTCAGGACAGCGTGGCCCTCCAGGACCAGGGTTGGACACCCCTGCACTACAGGCTCATTAGTATCCCTGTGAGTCACAGTGAGCTGAGGCCACAGCAGTCCTCTGGAAGGATCTCAGCCTGGATGATGTCAGTTCACAGCAGTCCTCTCTGCTTAGAACTCATCACACACTGACAGACATGCAGGAATACAGTCCCTGGTTATGGAGATCAGGGAGGAGGAGAGGATGTTGTGAGCTATGAACTCATGTTGCTGTTGTTTGGAGTTTTTAATGAGAAGAGAAAACGTGGTGGCTTTGCTGAGTGTGGTGAGTCTGCCATCTACTGGTGTTTAATGTTACTGCAGGAAAGAGATACTGAACACAGCTTAACCTCAGACACTCTCTGGATAACTTGAGGATTCTCAAAACTTTCCACTGTTTTCCAGTAAGAGAAAGGACACAACAAAACCAACATGGAGAACACAGAATTCAAGACATTTAGTTACATGTAAAGACAAAACCTTATGCTTCTGCTGCCTGTTTTGCACTTCTGGTGCTAATTTAATTTAGTTACCCTGTACTTGTATGTGTGTAATGACATTAAACATGAATCTAATCTAATCTAATCTATACATGGTGTAAATGCATTTAGCAATAAAACTAATTGATTAATTTACAATTGACACCCCTGTTTAGTACAACCAAACAACCAAAGTGAAAAAGTGTGTCTTGACAGTGTCAAATTAATCTCTTACCTCAAAATTCTCCACACAAAACCCCATTATGACAATGTTAACAAAGTTTTGGGGAAATTTTTTGACTTGATTAAAAATAGAAAACAAAGAAATCAAATTTACACAAGTATTCACAGCCTTTGCCATGAAGCTCAAAATGCTTCCTTTTTCCACTGATAATCCTTGAGAGGTTTCTACAGCTTAACTGGAGTCCACCTGCGGTACATTCAGTTGATTGGACATGATTTGGAAAGGCATACACCTGTCTATATAGGTCCCACAGTTGACCATTACCTGCACATACTGGAATCATTGCTCCTTATGTCATGGTCTCTCCAACTCAGCTCTATCAATTAACTCCCTCGTGCAACTCTGCTGTTAATTAACTCCACCTGTTCCTCATTGGTCCGACAGCGTTCTTCTTGTTTTCAGCAGTACTCTGTCAGACCGTCTGCTTGTATCCTGCAATCCCTGAACCTGAACCTGTCCCTGTACCTGTCCCTGTCCCTGTACCTGTCCCTGTCCCTGTCCCTGTACCTGTCCCTGTCCCTGTACCTGTCCCTGTCCCTGTCCCTGTCCCTGTCCCTGTACCTGTCCCTGTCCCTGTACCTGTACCTGTACCTGTACCTGTACCTGTACCTGAACCTGAACCTGTACCTGTACCTGTACCTGTACCTGTACCTGTACCTGTCCCTGTCCCTGTACCTGTACCTGTACCTGAACCTGAACCTGTACCTGCCTGTAGTGATGGGGTTTGAAGCGCCGTGTGAGGCATCGACGCATTCATGCAAATTGGTTCACCAAACTCAAAGCTTCTTTTTGCTTTGTTTATTCTACGGTGCCATCGTGTGGACAATAAGTTGTATTACATTACGGTGCGGCCTATATGAAAAAAATATATTATTTCTAAAATTGGTGTGTACGTCTTATATTCAGGTGCACTCTTTAGTCCGGAATTTATGATAATAAAAATGTGGTTGATGACAATGTATGTGCTTGTGTTAACTTGAGTTATTGCAGGGGTGACCAACCCTAGCCACTAGAAGGAGAGTGCTTGTACAACATCAGTGACAGATTTATATTGATTTTTATTTAGAAATAGCAATCTTTCAACAGTAGCCAGTCTTAGGCGATTAAGTATTTTGCCTGCTTTTGAAAACAGCCTTTCGCAAGGCACAGAGGATGCCGGTGTGCACAAGAAGACTTGTGAAAGTTGGTAAAGATTGGGATAAATGTTTTTCTGTTCTTCCCAGTATTGTAAAGGATCCTCCGGTCCGTATTGGGCTCGTTTAAGTAGCGTTGTACTTCCATTGACGATGGTGGCTCTGATGTTGGCAGAGTTTGTTGCCGTCCCTCAAAGGCTGTTCAACTCCTGATGTTGTGGTGATGAGACTGTTGACCCCCTTTTCTAACAGTGTCACATTCAGCAGTTAGTCCTGTCACTGCCTCAGCTGCTTAAATCTAGTATCCAGAATGGTTGACATAGTCATGATGCTCATGGACTGTATCTGGTAAAGTCGCTCTCTCAGCTGCCTCCTCAGATGGTTTGCCAGTGATGTCGTTACTGGAGAGTCAGTGGCTTTCACTTCTTCTTCCAGTGAGAAGTCCAACATGGAGACAGCCAGCAGTAACCCTGTTCTCCTCTGAGGACAGTGGGCTGATGTCAGTGCTGAGGTTGGCCAAAGCTGCAGCAACAGGTTCCTGGAGGTCAGAGACTCTTTGCAGCATGTGGTAGGTGCTGTTCCACCAGGTTTCCACCTCCTGAATGAGCTTCTGTTTTGGGCTCCTCATCCTCTCTTGGACTTGTGTGATAGATAGATAGATCTTTATTTGTCATTGTCACAGGTACAACGAAATTGAAAGTGCTTCTAGTCAGTACAAAAAGTAGAATCCTAGTGCTAAAATAACTAATAAGTGTTAAAATAACTAGAATAAATATACCTGAGACATTAAAATGTACTAAAATAAATACAATTTAACATACTAAAAACACACAATAAATTAAAAAATGCCAAAAGCCTCTCCTTTTTAAAACAATCAAGATTATTTCTACACACACAGCATTTATAGCAAGGAAGCATAATAAAAAAACAAACTCTATTAACTTACTTTTGCAGTGGTGCTGCTCCTGACTGTGGCCCGAACATCACGCACCATCTGATTGTTGTCCAGTGCCTTTTTCACCATTGTGTTTAGGTTGTGGGCAACACACACATGATGTGATGCAGGTGCATTTCCCTGGCAGAGGCCCCCATATTTGCTGCACCATCTGTGAACAAGGAAAGTCACCTGGTCTGTTATCCCCCATCTTCCACCAAATGGCTGGTGATATGCAAGATATGCGTCAGTGTTCATGGAGGTCCACATGTCTGCAGTGAGGCTCACAGCTGTGGCCTTCTGCAGGCTGGCTTTGGCCTTCTCCCTGGCCTCTGCATACTTGGCCTCCACCATGGCTTTCAAAGTCTAAATCGGGAAAAACAACAACAAAAAAACTATGATTTTAATTGTTTGTAAATAAAAACAATTGTGCAATTTTAAAATATCTGTTCTGTATGTTTATTAATGGAAAGTAAAGTTGACCAAGTTTCATGAATTGAATACACACCTTCCTTGTTGGCAGAATGTAATGTGGATTCAATGTCTTCACAAACTTTTGAAAGGTCCTCCACAATACTGAATGGCTGAGTGTCCTGGATTATCATATTCACCATCCACTTCTTTATTTCCTTGAAACAGACACATTGTTTTGCAAAGTATACTTCTATCATTAAAAATATATGACAAATGTTTTAAATCAATGCATTTTCACAATTGTATTTTCAAATGACTCACCTGAGGTTGGCTCAGGCTCATGGGCCTTGTTTTCATGCAGGGCGCGATACTGCCTCAGCAGACATGAGGTGTTGTTGCTGTAAAACAACTCCTTTTCACAAATGGCACACCTCACCTTTAAATGAAGTGTGAAAATATGTTTCCATCCATCCAATATCTAGCGCTGGAGCAGTGCTGCTTATTCAGAGCAGAGACTTGAGTCTATCCCAGTCACTTACAGGCCTTAAGTTTCATTACAGGCAGGGTACACTGGGGCCAGCTAGTCGCAGGGCTATCAAACAGACAGTGACAGACAAACACCCCCCCTCTTTCTCATCATACACTAGGGGACATTTCTCAAAATGCTCAATTAACCTACCACATAAATGTTTTTGGACTGAGGGAGGAAGCCAGAGTACCCAGAGAGAACCCACAGTAACACAGGGAGGACATGCAGACTCCACCCAGAGAGAACCCACAGTAACACAGGGAGGACATGCAGACTCCACCCAGAGAGAACCCACAGTAACACAGGGAGGACATGCAGACTCCACCCAGAGAGAACCCACAGTAACACAGGGAGGACATGCAGACTCCACCCAGAGAGAACCCACAGTAACACAGGGAGGACATGCAGACTCCACCCAGAGAGAACCCACAGTAACACAGGGAGGACATGCAGACTCCACCCAGAGAGAACCCACAGTAACGCAGGGAGGACATGCAGACTCCACCCAGAGAGAACCCACAGTAACACAGGGAGGACATGCAGACTCCACCCAGAGAGAACCCACAGTAACACAGGGAGGACATGCATCCACCTGTATTTGTCTCCCTATTTTGTCACAGCTTTTGAGACAGGTTGTGACATTCAAATACTTCTTCCAGACACACAATAAGATATCTACTTTTTACCCCCCTTTTTACCCCCCTTTGCTTCAATTTCTGATTAACTTCCCATCAATCTTGATGATCTAAAATAGCTGAGCAGTTTACCATTTACCATATATGACAGGGATCACCAATCCTGGTCCTCAAGGTCCGCTGTCCTGACTGTTTTCGATGTTCCTTGCTCCAGGTCATTATGAGGCTTCCACAGAGCTTGATAACGACCCTTTATTAGAATCAGGTGTGCTGGAGCAGGGAAACATCTAAAACTGTCAGGACAGCGGACCTCGAGGACCAGGATTTGTGATCCCTGATATATGATATGATATATTAAGTATGACTCAGTTAAAGGACCATTGACATGACTCCTTTCTACATACACCTTACCTTTAACCCAGAGCTCTAACATTACTAGTGTGATTGGACCGCAAATACAACACACGTAATTAAACACAAACAGAATCCCAATCTCAGTATTTAATAATGAGTGATGAAGTCATCCCTACATCCATCCATCTCCTGTGTTCAAATGACCAGTGCTACATGTGTCATGTATGTTTCAGGTCCCAGGTAACAAAGCTGCAGGAAAGCAGAAGCACCATCCGTGTGGAGATGCAGGTGGCATGTATGGTGGTTGTCATGGTGATGGCCTTTCTGCTGACCTGGTGACTGTTGCGTATTAAAAACTGGGATACAGGAGTAAATAGACGTTAAGAACCAAATACCAAGTTAACAGATTATCAATATGTTTAATGAAGCAGATAATGATGCATTCACAATGTACAGACACAATGAACAATCTAAGAAAGTCTTCGAAGGAGAATAAAGGCAGACAACAAACCAACAGGGGTCCTGTCCAGTCTCAATTCTGGCTCTCTGTCCTTGAGAGCTTACTTTTGTATCTCTCCAGACAAGGAGGTGTTTGTTGGCTGATTGGTCAAGACACAGAGTAGTAGAAGTGAAAAATGTCCAATGGAAGGTTCAGAGTCTTTTAGGGGGTCATGGGAAGTCCTGTTCCAGGATGATGGAGTGTAACTGAAATCTGAACTGTCAGATTGTACTGGATTTCTTTTGTGTTCACTTTGTTCCATTACAGCATGTGATTTGAGGCCAGAGAAGGGAGGTTTGGGACAATGGAGCATTCAGCCAAAGTATCAACCTTTAGAGATAAGTTAGTACATAGCTGCAGGGAGAAGCCATAGAGGGGAGACTCAACAATCTATTAATTCAGACATTGGTGTAGTATTTATACTTTAGTATGATCTAGTTATTGTCCTTTGCTGAGAGGGATCTTTAACCACATACTGATGGCCTTCTCTCCTTTATTAGCCTTTCAATAGGGGCTTTCACCCAAGGTCCTTCTAACTAGAATTGGGCGCACGTTGAATCAATTATACATTTCCTGCACAATGTAACACTTCGGTCAGCACATCTCTCCTAGGACAACCAAATGGACATTCTGAACTTTGCACTGCCCAACTCTGTATCCAGAACCAACACCTAGCCAACCCTGTATCCAGAACCAACACCTGCCCAACCCAGTAATCCAGAACCAACACCTGCCCAACCCAGTAATCCAGAACCAACACCTGCCCAACCCTGTATCCAGACCCTCACACAGCCCTGGCCCCTGCCCCCGTCCCCTCTAACTCTGAGAAAGGATCCTCATTCCTTGTTGGTTCAGATGCTCTTCTGCGGCGCCAGTCCTGACCCCTGCCCCTACCCTCTCTAACTCTGAAGGAGACACTCTCCTCCCTTAATTCCAAATATGTCTCCTCGTCTTGATTTATCACTTCTCTCTTTCTCTCTCCCCCTGTTGCACTCCATAATCCTGGACCAGCCCTGATACACCCTTTAAAGACTCTGAACCATCCATTGGACATTTTCACGTTTACTCCCCTGTGTCTCTGACCAATCAGCCAACAAACACCTCCTTTGTCTGGGGAGATACTAAACTAAGCTCTCAAGGACAGAGAGGCAGAATTGAGACTGGACAGGAACTTGGTTGGTTTGACAGACTACATTCTCCGTTGAAAGCCTTCTTTGATTGTTCATTGTGTCTGTTCATTGTGAATGCATCATTATCTGTTTCATTAAACATTATTGGTAACTTGGTTGATCCGCAACAATTTGGTGACTCTGAACGTGTTTGGGAGGGAGATCATCTCTGGCCGTGAGGACCCTGAAGGGGGTCCACCCTCTACAGCCCAGCGGGAACAGCCCAGGCGGTGGTTTATTGACACTCATTCGTGCGCACAACTCAAAAAAGGTAAGCAGAGCCAGTTAAAACTAAATCTGCATAGCTTAAGACCCTGTAGCTTTAGAAATGAGTGTTGGTGAACTGCTGTAGGTCTGTGACTAAAGGCTGTTTAGAACTAAATTGACCACTGTCCCTGTAAAAGACTGTTGAAGCCTGATTATTGATGCAATCACATTTGTTAAAGTCTAAGGCATTGTTTTCATAGTAAGATAGTTTGCCAATTGACGGGGCTGCTTATTTGAAGTTCCTGGCTGATCTCTTGGAGCTGATAATGGGGCCGGTGTGCCTGGCAGTTTAGTCAGAATAAGTAAAATAAGGTAGTTTGCCATTTGACGGGGAGATTTGTTTAAATTCCTGGCTGATCTCTTGGAGCTGATAACGTGGTGAGGCAGTGCCTTGTGTGTTTAATGTGGAGATCTCACTGATTATTGACGGAGCCGGTGTGCTTGGCAGTCTGATAACCCTACTGAGTGTAGAGGGTCCCGGGTTCGAGTCCCAGACAAGTGACATTGATTATTGATCGATGGGTGGAGCCCCATCTCTGTGTGAGGTTGATTATTGATTGATGAGATAGAGTCTCATCTTTATGTGCATAAGACGTGTTAGATAACTGTGGATTAATAGTTGTTTCTGAAGTTTGATCATTCTGTGTTGTTTCTGAAGTTATTACGCTAAAAATAAGTGTTGGTTTGTCTTATCTGACTTTCTCTCTTTCATTCTCTCTCTCTCTCCATCTCTCCCTCTCTCTCTCGCTCTCTCTCTCTCTCGTACACACACACTCTCTCTCTCACTCTCTCTCTCCATCTCTCCCTCTCTCTCTCTCTCTCTCTCTCTCTCTCTCTCGTACACACACTCGCTCTCTCTCTCTATCTCTCTCACACACACACACACGCACATCCTTATCTCCGCCCTCTCCCCCACTCTTACCCCTCCCTTTCCCAACTCCCTAGTACACACACACTTTCTTTATCCTTGTGGTGAAGGAACAAGAGCACACACACACAGGTTTATTGAATAATTTATAGGTCTAGGTATAACTCTTAGTGGTAAAATAGGCTCACTGTTCACAGGACGAATATCACATTACAGACATAGTAGAACTATTTAGGTGCACTGAGGTGCTTTGCGTTTTACCATTGTTTTGCGTTTTTGCCTTTTCCCTTTATCGTCTGATAGATAACAAATATAACAAGTGCCTAATCCATTTACGTCTGCACCCACATAGACTCATTCCAAATTTGGGTTTGGCGACAAGCCAGATACATTGACCCCAACATAAGATACGGAGAAGGCATTTAGTGCCACACCAATACTATACCACTAAAATAGTAATAATAAATAACAAGAAACACAGTAATAATAAATAACAAAATTTAAAGATGGCCGACAAACTAGCTGTTTATAAAGCTGTAAGTGAAGAAGCATGGAGGAAACTGGCCTCCATCACCCCTGCAAAGGATGTGGGTGAAAAGCAAAAAGCATTTGAAGAAATATACCAGGATTGGACAATCAGAGTCATAATGGATGAGCAAACAAGAAAAACGCAAGAAGGCAGGAAGAAGCTTGCAGAATTTGAGAGACAAGAACTACATCTAAAGAAAACAGCTTGGGAAAAAGCAGGAAGCCACAAGCTAGGAGGAAGCAAGAGTGCCTATGACAAGGCCAAGACAAGACTGGCACGAGCCACAGAGCTACTGATGATGATGGCATCAGACGACAAACAACCAACAACAACAACGACAACAACGGATTCTCAGAACAATAATGCAAAGAAGGAAAAACTGTATCCGGACATAAAACAAGTCGTGACTCCCACTGCTCCACCTCTCTACGTACACATAAACACATTTACTAGTAATATTCACGCACCGATGTTTGAGGTCAAGTCAAGTGGAAAGTTCAAAGTTAAGTCTGGAACTCTGGAGGTCATCGAGAAAGAAGCCCATGATGGACGAGAAGACATGGACCTAGAAGACCGAAGTAGCAATGGCCAGGCCCAAGCATGGCTACGCAGCCTTTATGCAACACATTACGAGGTCCCCCACAGAATTGGCTATGATGTATACGACCAAGGAGCACAGAGCAAAACAACCACACATGGGCCTCTTAAAGCCTTGTTAACTCCCACATGGAGGAGTGGGGAGTTCAGACAGGAAGCAGAGAAGACAAGGGGAACTAGGGAATTGGAAGCCGTAACAGTCACAGGAAAAGAACTAGCCGTAAAACAAGCTGGCGTGGGAGGGATCTCCACCCGTACCAGATCAAGGTCAACCCATGGCTGCAACCACGGAGACGCTCCAGAGAACTTCCATTTGGTAGTGGATGGAGCCTGGGGAGCGCCACATGAGCCATGGTGCCATCGTGACATGAAGAACCTAGCAGCTGAACTGCCACCACTGACATCAGGAGCCAGATCATGGATAACAACATTCGAAAAGCTGACAGCTGAAGACCGACTGTCTGTGGGCGATATCCGAGCCATCATCCTGCGAGTGGGTAGTGCTGAGCTGGTCCAACAGATAGACGTCAAAGCTGGGTGTGAAGATCGTGACGATAGAGAACCATTCAATAACATCAGAGGAAGATACTGGGACGCAATGAAACATATATTTCCACAAGAACAAAACTTTGCTGCCGTAAACTATCTGATGATGGAGCCGGCTGAAAACCTACAAGACTTCTTTAAACGATGCGAAGATGTGTGGTTGGAAGGCACAGGAGAACGCCATGATTCCAATATATTTCACCACATGCTGTGGAAGATTGCAGTGGTAAGGGCATTGCCCAAGCCAGTTCAGAAAAGGCTGATGGATGAGGTTGACTTGGAGAGCAAACCTACAAAACAGTGGGAGGCACACATCAGTCATCATCACAAGAAATACCTAGAGGCAAAGACAGAGATGGAAGAGAGTATGGCGGCAATGCAAAGACAGCTGCTGAAACAGCAGATCGCAGAAAAGAACAACGTAACTAATGAAAAGAAGAAGGCCGCCAAGTCACAGACGGCAGTGGATACGCCACAGCTGAAGCACATGGCAGTAGATATCGAACAAGAGACGGATAATCAGCGGGAGCCACGACGACCCATGCAGAGGCAACGGTCTCCAGGAAGGTACCCACGTGATCAAGACCCACCACCCGCACCAGGTAACTACGGACCGAACCATGACGACCCAAGGAGAAGAAGAACAACCACTGATGAACGGGACCAGCCCGGGTGTTATATCTGCGGAGACGAGTCTCATTGGGTGAGAGATTGCCCTGATAGATACATGAACCACCGATTTGGCTACACCAACAACTGCCACAGACCAAGAGGAAGAGGAAACTACCAGAGAGGAGGTGGCAGAAGCCAACCAACAGGATACGCAACAAGACCACCACCACCTCATTGGCCACAACCACCCCAACAGCCGCCTAGCGATCGCCCTAGGGGGCCAGCTGCACAGCTGCTACTGAGGGCCGTGAGACAGCAATACCAGTGGGAGGCAGACTACTGACGGGGCCCAGAGGATCCGACTGCAGGTGACAAGCTGGCCAGCGAAGTACCAATAATCACCTGCTTAATCAACGGAGAAGAAGTGGAACTAATGGTAGACATCGGAGCGGTGGTATCCTGCCTGAAGGAGATGAGAAAAACAACACCACTCTCTAACAAAACCATCAGAACAGTCGGATACTCGGGACGAAGTGAGAACCAACGGCACACCCAGCCACTAAGAACCAGAATCGGCACACAAACACTAACACACCAATTTCTACACGCCCCAAAATGCCCTCTTAATCTGATGGGAAGAGGCAGCACCATGACCCTGCAAAATCGTATGGCACTAGACATGTTGGCTGAGAAGGGTGGGGTGTGTAAGATCTTCAGGACTATATGTTGCACCTTTATCCCCAACAACACTGCTCCAGGCAGGTCTGTAACTAAGGCACTGAAGGGGCTTACATCACTAAGTAATGAGTTAGCTGAAAACAGTGGAGTGAGCAGATACTTCATCAGAATGCTGGAGACATGGTTTGGTCAATGGTCATATGTCATCACAGTGCTGGGAGTGATAGCATCAGGGATGGCTACTCTGGCTGTGGGGTTGTGCTGTTGCTGGCCATGCTTTAAGAGTGTGACAGGGAAGCTGGCAGCTTCTGCTTTTCCTGAAACACCACAACGTCAGTTTTACGTGGGAACTGAAATGGATGATTACGCTGAACAGAACTGGTACGATGTGTCCCCTAACATCTGTGTCCTCTAATTACAGCAAGTGAAGACACGAGCTGATCGAGAGTCCTTGGGAAAGGTTTTATTTTCTTATAGTCTTATTCTTAATTACTATGTTGATAAACTTGCTTGGCTATATTTGTATCTGTGTGATGAAGGGGGGCCTGTGAGTTTGTCCAGGTCTGCCGTGGGTTCCTGGATGTCGAATGTCCACTCTGCAGGGTGACGGTGGGTTTTCTCCCTATCAGACCACCAGGGTTTCCCCACTGTGTCCAGTGTTCCCCATCACGTGCTTATAACGCTGCATAGCCTCATCATTTCATGTTTAAAGATGTATTATTCAATCATGTAGGGTTTAGAGTTCGTATGTTGACTGTTTGATCATTTACTAACATTCTACCTCTTCTTCCACATTTACCTTTAGTCACGTGTTTTAGTACACTTTTGAAGTATTGAAACCTGTTTCATCTTGGATCGCTGTAGATATTTTGAGGTTATGATTGTCACACCCTTTAAAGGGTGTGAAAGGAGGGATTCTTAGGAACCTCAAAATATCCTGTTTTAAGTCATTGGGCTCAATGTCTGTTTTAGTCACTGGGATATTTTAGGTTAGAGGGTGTCAAAGGAGGGATCACTGTAACCATCATATCTGAATTCTATAACTTTGTCTAACCTGTTCTAAAGTTTCCTGGGTTTTCTAGTAATGGTGCTGGCCTGATGTCAGGTATGTCCTCATTCATTTGAGATATTTTAAAGTTAGATTGTTTGTCACACCCTTTAAAGGGAGTGAAGGGAGGGATTCTTTGGAAACTTTAAAATAATTACCAACTGGGATTGTGGAGGATTAAAAACATACTGACAATGTTGCCACATTTGTACATCACCATACTGACAATGCTGCTATACTATTGCATCTTGGTTAACCTCTAATGCATCATGAATTACTAACACTAAATAAAGCACCATAGTGCCAGTCTTCACTAACACTATTGCAGGCCTGAGCTGCTGATGTTAAGGGTCATAACTACCAGAGTGTATTATCCCATGCAACTCTGCACCATGAGAGGTCAAAGGTTGAAATAGCCAGGTTTGTATTATCTCATTCAAACCTGTACGTGGAAGTAAGGAAGCAGGCAGGTTCTATTAACATTATTATTGCTTAATACATTATTATTTATAATAGAAATGTTACTGGATTTCATGTATTCACTCTGTCCTAGCATAGCATGTAAGTTGAATGTCTGAGAAAGGGCGACAGAGAAATGTGGTAGGCAGAGAGGACTGGAAGCGTTTTACTACATGCAAGGTCACTTGTATCATAACTCACTCCTGCACACAGACGCATCTCTTCGCTCCCACAACGTCATATCCAGTCTGCCCAAACTCCCCTAAGCCAACCAAATGGACATTCTAATCTTTGGCCTGTCCCAAGCTTACAGGCCTGGCCAACCCTGTATCCAGACCCTCACACAGCCCTGGCCCCTGCCCCTGGCCCCTCTAACTCTGAGAAAGGATCCTCATTCCTTGTTGGTTCAGATGCTCTTCTGTGGCGCCAGTCCTGACCCCTGCCCCTACCCTCTCTAACTCTGAAGGAGACACTCTCCTCCCTTAATTCCAATCTGTCTCCTCGTCTTGATTTATCACTTCTCTCTTTCTCTCTCCCCCTGTTGCACTCCATAATCCTGGACCAGCCCTGATACACCCTTTAAAGACTCTGAACCATCCATTGGACATTTTCACGTTTACTCCCCTGTGTCTCTGACCAATCAGCCAACAAACAGCTCCTTTGTCTGGGGAGATACTAAACTAAGCTCTCAAGGACAGAGAGGCAGAATTGAGACTGGACAGGAACTTGGTTGGTTTGACAGACTACATTCTCCGTTGAAAGCCTTCTTTGATTGTTCATTGTGTCTGTACATTGTGAATGCATCATTATCTGTTTCATTAAACATTATTGGTAACTTGGTATTTGGTCCTTAACGTCTATTTACTCCTGTATCCCAGTTTTGATCCGCAACACACAAGTCCCACAGTTGACCGTGCATGGCAGAGCACAAACACCAGGCATGGAGTCAGAGGAAGTGTCTGTAGACCTGCGAGACAGGATCGCCTGGAGGCACAAATATGGGGAAGGATACAGAACCCCCCCCCCCATGAGCCACCAAGAACACTTTGGACAAGAAGTATTTCCTGGTTCATGTCCTCAAACACACCAGTTTTTAGGGTCTGTGCTTGTTTCAACTCTTCAACAGGCCGATACCACAACACTACTTTGGCCCAGATACAAATTAATTCTAATTGTCAAGTGTTCTGAGAATTACACACTAGTTCTACACTGTTTATCATTTCCACGAAGGAATAGATATCAAACTACATCCATATTCGTAAGTGATATATTAGTGCTAGAAACACCAAAGAATGAGACAGCAGTCGTTTGTCAGGTCATATCTTTAGGAATGGTTTCTGTCCTCCACAAAGTTTGAAATTCACTTTTTTTTCTTTTGTCTTTTGGTCAAATGTCCTTTTTCAAACTTTTTTTTTTCTCTCTTTTTTTTTGTCCAATTGAAATAGTTTGACTTTAGTATCTTTTGCTCCTGTCAGTAACCCCCATTCCTCTGTCTTTATTGATAAAAGCAGACATGCTAGCCAGTTAGAAATCCATTTTACAGAATAAATCAAAAAATACATCCACATCTGGCAAATATAAACAGTAACAAATCCAAAAATCTTTTATCCAATGAATGTTGTACATTTTACTACCATCGTGTCCCAGTAGTTGTTACACAAGGTTTAATATGTTAGAGACATTCCTGGGACCAATGGTCGGCCGAGTACCAAAGCTGTCCAATAACAGAGCAGCTCTCGAGTTCTGTGAGACATGAGGACCAATCAGAAGAGATCATCACACAAGGGGCGGAGGTTATTTACCACCAAACAGACATTGTCAATCCAGACAGTAGACGGCTCTAAGCTTGTTCCCATATATGACCAGCGGAGATGCCAAACTGCTGGCCATGCTTCGTGGGAGTTTGTGGGAGTAATATCAGCAGGGGTGTCCATGATGGCATGAAGGACATTTCCTTCTTCACTTTTGTAAAGTTCAAATACAGCATTTTAGAGACTAAGAATACAAGATATTACCCAATGTCAAGTGCACACATTTGTGAGTTGATGATATTCTGGAGAACATTCCTTCTACATCTGACGTGGTCTCTGTCTGTACGGTGAACCTGTTCTACCCCCAGACCAGGTGAGTCTCAGGTGAGTCTCAGGTGAGTCTCAGGTGAGTCTCAGGTGAGTCTCAGGTGAGTCTCAGGTGAGTCTCAGGTGAGTCTCAGCTGAACCTGTTCTACCCACAGACCAGGTGAGTCTCAGGTGAGTCTCAGGTGAACCTGTTCTACCCACAGACCAGGTGAGTCTCAGCTGAACCTGTTCTACCCACAGACCAGGTGAGTCTCAGCTGAACCTGTTCTACCCCCAGACCAGGTGAGTCTCAGCTGAACCTGTTCTACCCCCAGACCAGGTGAGTCTCAGCTGAACCTGTTCTACCCACAGACCAGGTGAGTCTCAGGTGAACCTGTTCTACCCCCAGACCAGGTGAGTCTCAGCTGAACCTGTTCTACCCACAGACCAGGTGAGTCTCAGGTGAGTCTCAGGTGAGTCTCAGGTGAGTCTCAGGTGAGTCTCAGGTGAACCTGTTCTACCCCCAGACCAGGTGAGTCTCAGCTGAACCTGTTCTACCCACAGACCAGGTGAGTCTCAGGTGAGTCTCAGGTGAGTCTCAGGTGAGTCTCAGGTGAGTCTCAGGTGAGTCTCAGGTGAGTCTCAGGTGAGTCTCAGGTGAGTCTCAGGTGAACCTGTTCTACCCCCAGACCAGGTGAGTCTCAGCTGAACCTGTTCTACCCACAGACCAGGTGAGTCTCAGGTGAGTCTCAGGTGAGTCTCAGGTGAGTCTCAGGTGAGTCTCAGGTGAGTCTCAGGTGCGTCTCAGGTGAGTCTCAGGTGAACCTGCTCTACCCACAGACCCAGAGTCTCTCAGGTGAAACTCGGAGGTTGGACTCGAGGGTTGGTTATGGAGAGCACAGCTGTTCTACAGAGCCGGTGTTGAATCCTGCTGCTTACACTGACAAACATCTTAAGGGTTGGTTAAACACACCTACTTTAAAAATAAGCAGATTACAAAACACTCTTATTTGAAAGATATAGGGTACTTCTCTCCCTCTCTCTCTCGTCACCTGACAGGATTGACATGCACTCCAATGAGTTCAAATAAAAGAAAAATAAAAAGGGATGTATCCACATAGTAATTTTCTATATCAAACATTTACAAAATTTACAAATGAAAATCTCAAACCTTTTGTAAAAATACAACCTTCTGCTGATTATGTAAGGCAAAAAAAACAACAACAAAAACACAAAACTGTTTACATTCAAACAGCATTGTTCAGTCTCCCAAGTTCACCTTTGACAACTAATGATGACGTCCAAACTTTTGTCCCAAAGACGTCTTAGACCTCAAATCTGGGGGTGGGGGGGGGGGGGTGGGGGTGGGGGGGCTTGTGACACACGTCTGCTCCATCAAAAGGCCATAACCAGACACCACACCTCTAGTTACCTCCAGAGACAGAAGCACAGGCGCTCCAAACACGGCTCGAAATCTAGCGTGAGTTCCTATCTCGTTAGAGAGGCAGAGCAGCAGAAGCTGCTGAAGAAGCTGTTCATGTTGATCTGGAGCAGACAGACATGAATCACAACCCCCCCACCACAAACCTCCTAGTTACAGACCAAATTCACCAAACCAATAGGGGACGGGGAAAGAAAACCCAAAATATTTTTTTAAATATGTATAAAAATACCTATTCACAGTAGTCACAAATGTTGTGCATTACTGATAAAGACTAGTGACCTCAGACCTCCAAACAAACACGACTATCTGGGACTCTTATCTCAGCAAAAGTGAGATTTGGAATAATTAATCTGATTTTTAAAGAGATACAAAACAGTCTTTTTGTTTCAAGCGTGTTCACACGCACACACACACACATATTATAATTACTATTAATAATAATAAAGTAAAGACTATGCATTGTCATATTAAGAGTCCTTAATTCCTCAGTTTGAAAATACTGAAAATGGTCTTGGGAGACAAAAGAAAAGTTAATTAATCCAAATAAATCCTCCTTGTAGAAAACCAACTGTCCTCGACAGCAAGGAGAGACCGTGCTCATCGTCTCCAGGAGCGACTCTCATACTCGTCATCTTCATCCTCGTCTTCCTCCTCCTCTTCCGCCAACAGGTAGGGGCTCACTTCCTCCTGTGGGACAGGAAACAGGAAGTGAGCTATCTACCAGGTTTATATTATAACAGGAAGTTGACTGGAGACTGATGCTAGTTATTATGCTAGATCTAATTATTGTTATTGAATGTCACTGTTGTGTCACTTTAAGAGGGAGGGGCTACCGTGTTGACTTCCTCCTTAGACTCCTCCTCTTCTGGCTCGGTGGATGCAGAAGGCGTCTTTGGCTTGAACCAGGAAATCTGTAGCACGCGACCTTTGAACTTTGCTCCCTGGTTTGCCGCCTGTGACCCCAGGAGAAACATTATGAATAATCCAGTCTTGTGTGTGATCCTTGGACAGCTCTTTGATCATGGTGGAGAGTTTGGACTCTTAGTGACTGCTTCTATGGACAGGTGTCTGTAGGTAACAGATCAGGAGGACTACCTTTAACAGTGTGGCTCCTAATCTCAGCTCGTTACCTCATTAAAATGCTAATCAATATCAATGATCACTTTTTTATAGACTGATCATTTCTTTGATAATTTCCCCCTCATTGCAGGTCTTGTAATTGATTAGTCTAAAAGCTCTTACAGCTCTTCCCTTGGCACTTATCCGTTCTCACGATGTGTGTCTATCAAGTTGCTATGCTCAGTGACCGATGCTCTTTTGTAAAGTTCTCTCTTGTAAGTCGCTTTGGATAAAAGCGTCTGAATGAATGAATGAATGTAATGTGTGTGGTGAGCAGAGTCCTCCAGTCACACATCTGCACTCACACATTACACAACCTGAGCAGGGATCACTTGTCCCATTATGTCAAATTAATGGACGAGTCAAGCAAAGATTTCAAATGACAAACAGGCTTCTTCATGGCTGTGGGTTTGCCATCAGCCCCAGTAGGCAGACTAGACCCATCATAGTAACATCGAGTTACATTGGGAAATTTGATTTTAAACTGTCCTCTGACAATGTTCAGGCTGAAAACAGCTGTTTGACTGTTTTTTTTTAATCTACACTCTTCTCAATTTTGATATTTTTAATTAAAATAGATTCATTTTATGTTCGTTTATTTTATACATTTATAAATTGTCTAATTTCTGTAAAGCACTTTGAGTTACCCAGTGTATGAATTGCGCTATATAAATAAAATTGCCTTGTTTTAAACAATACTAATGCTTGGTCTAATTCAGGGGTCACCAACCCTGGTCCTCAGGGGCCACTTGTCCTGACAGTTCTAGATGTTTCCCTGCTCCAGCACACCTGATTCTAATGAAGGGTCATTATGAGGCTTCCTCAGAGCTCGATAACAATCCATTCACAGTGTGTGTGTGTGTGTGTGTGTGTGTGTGTCATACGTTCTCCGCTTCGCTCCTGGTCTTGAAGGTCATGACCACACTGGTGGGGTCGTGGTCTCTCAGATCCTCCACCTCACCAAATCTCTAGAGGAGAACAGGATGACAGGTTATGTTCCAGAGTCCAACACCTTCAGCTGTGTTTCCTGGGACCAAACAGGAAGTGGGGTCTTCCCTGGTGACCTTCTGATCACTAGTCCGACGCCCTAACGACTCCAACTGCCTAATTGAGGGTCTTTCTTTAGGTGACGACCTCCTGACGACCTCCTGCTGTTTCTCATGTGATACTGGGTTGTACCAGGAAGTGGATCTTACCAGGAAGTGGGCCTTGACTTCCTCCTTCTCCTCCTGTGTCAGTCCCAGGATAGCCAGTGCCTTGGGACGATGGTCCACCACCATGTGGTTGGCTCCGCCTCTTCCCCGGCCCCTCCCACGACCTCTGCCACGCCCCCGAGGCACCAGCCCCTTCCCCCGCCCTGGAGGAATCAGACCCAATCTCGTGGCCTGGAGGGGAGAGAGAGACCAGAGAGAGAATAAATATCAGGACATGAACAGTGATCATGATGAACCTGCTGTGTTTGAGATCATCACGTTGCTATGATCAGAGACCGATGCTCTCATGTAAAGCTTCTCTCTTGGAAGTCGCTTTGGATAAAAGTGTTTGATAAATGAATGAATGTAAATAAATAAATGACAAAATAAATGAAAAAATGTATTTGGTGTAAAAATAAAATGAATAAATGTAAATAAATCAAGGTTGTGGGGAAAAAGGCAGAATCTATATGTTTCGCCAACCTAATGGTTTTTGTTCAAATTGGAAAGAATTGAAACCAAAATATAATGTCTTCTCTTCCCAGGTGATGAGGCTGGTGTGAACACACACACACACACACTCCCCCCCTCCCTCCCTCCCTCACCCTCACCTCCACCTGCAGCAGGCCCAGTCTTCTCTTCAGGTCACTGGTATCCTCCCCCTCCCCCCCCCCCTCCCTCACCCTCACCTCCACCTGCAGCAGACCCAGTCTTCTCTTCAGGTCACTGGTATCCTCCCCCTCCCCCCCCCCTCCCTCACCCTCACCTCCACCTGCAGCAGGCCCAGTCTTCTCTTCAGGTCACTGGTATCCTCCCCCTCCCCCCCCCCCTCCCTCACCCTCACCTCCACCTGCAGCAGGCCCAGTCTTCTCTTCAGGTCACTGGTATCCTCCCCCTCCCCCTCCCTCCCTCACCCTCACCTCCACCTGCAGCAGGCCCAGTCTTCTCTTCAGGTCACTGGTATCCTCCCCCTCCCCCCCCCTCCCTCACCCTCACCTCCACCTGCAGCAGGCCCAGTCTTCTCTTCAGGTCACTGGTATCCTCCCCCTCCCCCCCCCCTCCCTCACCCTCACCTCCACCTGCAGCAGGCCCAGTCTTCTCTTCAGGTCACTGGTATCCTCCCCCTCCCCCCCCCTCCCTCACCCTCACCTCCACCTGCAGCAGACCCAGTTTTCTCTTCAGGTCACTGGTATCCTCCCCCTCCCCCCCCTCCCTCCCTCACCCTCACCTCCACCTGCAGCAGGCCCAGTCTTCTCTTCAGGTCACTGGTATCCTCCCCCTCCCCCCCCCCCCTCCCTCACCCTCACCTCCACCTGCAGCAGGCCCAGTCTTCTCTTCAGGTCACTGGTATCCTCCCCCTCCCCCTCCCTCCCTCACCCTCACCTCCACCTGCAGCAGGCCCAGTCTTCTCTTTAGGTCACTGGTATCCTCCCCCTCCCCCCCCCCCTCCCTCACCCTCACCTCCACCTGCAGCAGGCCCAGTCTTCTCTTCAGGTCACTGGTATCCTCCCCCTCCCCCTCCCTCCCTCACCCTCACCTCCACCTGCAGCAGGCCCAGTCTTCTCTTCAGGTCACTGGTATCCTCCCCCTCCCCCCCCCTCCCTCACCCTCACCTCCACCTGCAGCAGGCCCAGTCTTCTCTTCAGGTCACTGGTATCCTCCCCCTCCCCCCCCCCTCCCTCACCCTCACCTCCACCTGCAGCAGGCCCAGTCTTCTCTTCAGGTCACTGGTATCCTCCCCCTCCCCCCCCCTCCCTCACCCTCACCTCCACCTGCAGCAGACCCAGTTTTCTCTTCAGGTCACTGGTATCCTCCCCCTCCCCCCCCTCCCTCCCTCACCCTCACCTCCACCTGCAGCAGGCCCAGTCTTCTCTTCAGGTCACTGGTATCCTCCCCCTCCCCCCCCCCCCTCCCTCACCCTCACCTCCACCTGCAGCAGGCCCAGTCTTCTCTTCAGGTCACTGGTATCCTCCCCCTCCCCCTCCCTCCCTCACCCTCACCTCCACCTGCAGCAGGCCCAGTCTTCTCTTTAGGTCACTGGTATCCTCCCCCTCCCCCCCCCCCTCCCTCACCCTCACCTCCACCTGCAGCAGGCCCAGTCTTCTCTTCAGGTCACTGGTATCCTCTCCTGAGCTCAGCTTCTTATGGAAGTCCAGCTCTGCATCCAACAGCTCCTTCTGGGCCTGGACACACACACACACACATATATAAACACACACACACACACACACACATATATAAACCCACACACATATATAAACCCACACACACACAAAAATATATATAAACATGCACAGACAAAAAAATGACACCGGATTTGGGTTATATGAAGACATACATACACTAAGGTGTATGGGTTACTATGGAGACATTAAGGTGTTTGGGTTTCTATGGAGACACTAAGGTGTGTGTGGGTTAGTATGGAGGCACTATGGTGTGTAGGTTACTATGGAGACACTATGGGGTGTGGGTTACTATGGAGACACTATGGGGTGTGGGTTACTAGAGACACTATGGCATGTGGGTTACCATGGAGACACTATGGGGTGTAGGTTACTATGGAGACACTATGGCATGTGGGTTACTATGGAGACACTATGGGGTGTAGGTTACCATGGAGACACTATGGGGTGTAGGTTACTATGGATATGTTAAAGGCAGGGGGGGACTCACGTCAGTCTTGGTTTTGGGCTGTCCAGGATGAACATGAACAGCAGGGCCAGGGCCAGGGGTGGGGGCAGAGGTGAGGGCGGAGGTGGGGGCAGAGGAGGATGAGGGCTGAGAGGATGAGGGCTGAGAGGACGGGGGCTGAGAGGACGGGGGCTGAGAGGACGGGGGCTGAGAGGACGGGGGCTGAGAGGACGGGGTCATCTCGTTCTGAAGCTGAGAGATCTTCTCTGTCAGATCCTTCAGAGTCTTCATGATGTTAGCTCTCTCCTCTGGCTTCATCCTCCTATTCCTCTCAAGTCGACTGATCAGAGCCTGGGGCAGGAGAGGAGAGGAGGAGGGAGGAGAGGGGGGAGGAGAGGAGGGAGGAGTGGAAGAGAGGGGAGGAGAAGGGAGGAGAGGAGGGAGGAGAGGGGGGAGGAGAGGGGTGGAGGAGAGGAGGGAGGAGAGAGGAGTTATTCCAAGTAGAGACAGCAGCTCAGAGCTGGAAAGAGTGTGTTTGTGTGTGTGTGTGTGTGTGTGTGTGTGTGTGTGAGTTAAACAGTCTCACCTTCTGCCACTCAATCTGCTTCTCCAGCATTTCCTGCTTCTTCTTCCTCATGTCCTGCTGCAACTTCAGAGTCTCCTGGAACACAAACACACAAGAACACACATCACACACACAAGAACACACACCACACACACAAGAACACACATCACACACACAAGAACACACATCACACACACAAGAACACACATCACACACACAAGAACACACATCACACACACAAGAACACACACAAGAACACACATCACACACACAAGAACACACATCACACACACAAGAACACACAAGAACACACACAAGAACACACATCACACACACAAGAACACACATCACACACATCACACACACAAGAACACACATCACACACACAAGAACACACATCACACACACAAGAACACACATCACACACACAAGAACACACAAGAACACACACACAAGAGCACACATCACACACACAAGAACACACATCACACACACAAGAACACACATCACACACACAAGAACACACAAGAACACACATCACACACACAAGAACACACAAAAACACACATCACACACACAAGAATACACATCAGCACACACAAGAACACACAAGAACACACAAAAACACACAAGAACACACATCACACACACAAGAACACACATCACACACACAAGAACACACAAGAACACACATCACACACACAAGAACACACATCACACACACAAGAACACAAGAACACACAAGAACACACAAGAACACACATCACACACACAAGAACACACAAGAACACACAAGAACACACAGGAATACACATCAGAACACACAAGAACTCACACAAACACACACAAACACACACAAACACACACAGCTTCAAATCAGCCTTTTGACTTGGTGTTCCATGCTGTGTTGCAGATGTATTTTAGCAGAAGTCAGAGTGATTGACAGCTAATGTGAACCAATCTAAAATCAGCATCCAGGTTAAGGAGGATCCAGTTATATGAGGTTTGTCTGTTTGGAAGCACCAGAGGACTCATCCACAGACCATACTGACCCACCATAGCAGCTGGTAACCTAACCTGAACACACACGCACACGCACACACACACACTCTCACCTGCTTCTTCTTGAGCGCCTCCTGGGCCTCCAGAGCCTTAGCAGTCTTCCCCAGGGTCTTAGAGCTGGCCTTGTGCATGCCTGCCACATACGGCCCCTTCTGGCTCACAGACACAGCCTGCGCACACACACACACACACACACACACACACACACACACACACACACACACACACACACACACACACACACACACACACACACACACACACACACACACACACACACACACACACACACACACACACACAAGCACACACACAAGCACACACACAGGTTACAGCTTACACTCACGCTAGACAGAACACACTCTCACCAGCGTGACGACACAGAGAACACACACTCCAGCCACAAAACACACAATCTAGTCACATGACACACAGTCGGTCGGTAAGACTAGACATACCGGGGGTGTGGGTGGAGGGTGGAGGGCAGGGTGGAGGGCAGGGTGGAGGGGGTCCATCTTGGGGCTGGCTGGTAGGTGTTTGGGTACAGTCTTGTTTAGAACGTACGCTCCTGGACTGTGTTGCTTTATCACCTAGAAGCACAGTCCCCCCGTCACACACACGAGACACAGCTTTGCTGTTTGTAATAACGAGTGACAGAGAAAGTAACTATCATTTAAGAGGATCTGATATTTTTGTTAAGCCACAGTTTAGAACAAAAACAAAGGAAAGATGCATCTCAATTCAAGGAGTCATTCTGTGGAACGCCCGGGAATACAAAATTAAAACCTCCAAGTCCATTAATATCTTCAAAAAAAGCGTGAAAAAATTATTAATGGAAAGATACAAAAGAGTTGTATAGAGGGACATTCAAAGTCGTCTTTTGCTTAATGTACTTTTGTCTTTGTTTTCTTGTTTTTTTTACTGTATGTTTTTGTTTTGTTTTATTGTTTAGAACACATCACACTGGAAGTGTATAATTTAATTTGAAAAAGGGGCAGACATCATAAGCTTTAGCTTCTTTCTGTGCTCTTTCATTCATTATTTGTATCTAAGATGTATTCGTTCTGTTTATTTTTTGTTGCTATGAATTAAATAAATAACTAAATGAAAAAAAAAGAAGAAAAAAAATTAGTGTGATGACAGCGACTCCCCCTGCTGGTCAGCCCTGGTGTCTGACCTTGTGATGGTTGGAGTGTTGTGGCCCCATGTTGGGCCCCATGTTGGGCCCCTGGTCCGGCTGGCCGCTGGGCTCGTGGTGCCAGTACACCCTGATGAAGCGGTTGTTGAGCACGGCCTCAGTGCTGGAGATGGCTCTCCGTGCCTCCTCGTTCACTGTGTACTGGATCAGAGCCGCCTCAGGGTCCCCTTCAAACACCACCTGGACACACACACACAATCAAGTTTTTCTATCCTTGTGGGGTCTGACCATTTGTTTCCTTTAAAAAGGAAGTCATCTATACTCATGTGGCTAAGCGGTAAAGACATTGGGCTGGTAATCGGTAGGTTACGAGTTCAATTCTCGGCTCTGACTACATGACAGTGTGTCCTTGGGCAAGGCACTTCACCCTTTAGGGGGCACCCCTAAAGTCCTTCTATGACTATGATGTAATTCTCCTCAAGTGCAATAACTGTCTATATGTCTACATGTCTACTTAACTTACTTTTTTTATACTGCACTACTTAACTGGACTACTTAACTGGACTTTATCGTGCCCGCCTACTGTTATTGTTATTGTCATTACTGTTATATTACCCTGCAACTGTGTGTGCTGTACTTTACCCTGCTGCTGTTGTGAACTGCAATTTCCCCCCCTGGAGGACAAAAAGGTTTATCTACTTGCCTCAGGGGGGAATGTCCCTGTACTTGCTGTAAGTCACTCTGGATAAGAGCGTCTGCTAACTGACTGAATGTAATGTAAAACAGTAGAAGCCGTACCTGGATGTTGACGATGGTGCCGAACCTGCTGAAGTGCTCGTTCAGCTTGGTGATGTTGTTGAGCTCTCTGGGAACCTTCCTCACCTCCAGTTTGGTGTTCATGTAGTGGATCTTCTTAGGGAAGCTGGGCTTATGTTGACTGGTGAAGCTGGGTCTGGTGGGAGACACACACACACACGTTGACAAAGCTCTGTGTGTTTCTCTGCATGTGTGCCTGTGAGTGTGTGTGTGTGTGTATGTCTCCCTGTATGTGTGTGTGTCTGCCTGTGTGTTTGTCTTCCATGCCAGTGCTCTTACTGGTCCATCCAGGGCTTCTTGGGCAGGGGGCCCTCTATGGGGGCCAGGGCCCTCTTCCTGCTGTCCTGCTCTGTGTAGCGAGGCACCATGCGGGGGACACACGCCACCGCCGGCTCCGTCTGGATCACTATGTTAGCCGCTACACGCACACGCACACACACACGCACACACACGCACACACACATGCAATTACACTTTCAGTTTGAATGGGCATGAGACAGTTGTGCATTCCAACAGGTTTGTGTGTGTGAGACAGGTGTGTGAGTGATACAGATGTTTTTGTGAGAGTGAGACAGGTGTGTGTGTATGAGACAGGTGTGTGAGTGATACAGGTGTGTGTATGTGTGTGTGTGAGACAGGTATGTGAGTGACACAGGTGTGTGTATGTGTGTGTGTGTGTGAGACAGGTGTGTGAGTGATACAGGTGTGTGTGTGTGTGTGTGTGTGTGTGTGTGTGTGTGTGTGTGTGTGTGTGTGTGTGTGTGTGTGTGTGTGTGTGTGTGTGTGTGTGAGACAGGTGTGCGTACCTCTGGAGCCCTGACCATCTCCGGAGGTGAGGCCAATGAGGTTGGAGCGCTGGCTCTGGACCCGGGGGATGAAGTGTCTGTACTGAGGGCGGTCTGGTCCTGCTGTCAGGCCTGGAGACTCAGGGTTGTAGCCCTCAGGGTCGTACTTATCTGAACAGACACGAGAGACACACACAAGAGACACACACGAGAGACACACCCAAGAGACACACACAAGAGACACACAAGAGACACACACACACATGCAGGTGAGAGAACGATCCTGTACATTCAGCTGAAAGTGTGTGGATGGTTTAAACAGCTGTGGTCGGTATCCAACATGCGTGAACTTCTCTGACATGCATGTACATCTACATGTGTGTATTACAACATGGGGGAGCCCTGCCATCCAAAATAACACAACATTCACTGTCAACAACAGAAATACATCATCAACTCAAACATGTTCATATAAGGAGACGTCCATCTTGGTTTACAAACAGCCCCACCCCATGGACAGACAATGTCCCTGCAGCCTACAGAACCAGACTGAATCAGAAACCCTGGAGCAGACACAAGAACGAGGAGCAGACAAGAACGAGGAGCAGACACGAGAACGAGGAGCAGACACGAGAACGAGGAGCAGACACAAGGACGAGGAGCAGACACAAGAACATGGAGCAGACACAAGAACGAGGAGCAGACACAAGAACGAGGAGCAGACACAAGGACGAGGAGCAGACACGAGAACGAGGAGCAGACACAACAGGACATGCAGAGCACACAGCAGGAACACAAACAGGTCAAACAAGGGAGGGGAACCAAGGGCACCAACATGGCCGCTGCTTACATTCTGACTGGGCGTACTGGGGGTGCAGAGGAGTGACAGAGGAGGAGGAGGAGGGAGGAGCAGGAGGAAGAGGAGGGGGCGGTCCAACGCCAGGCGGCCCGAGAAGAGAAGAGGAGGAAGTGCTCCCTGATTGGTTAGGTGGGTCTAAGCCACTGACAGGGATGAGAGGGGGTCCTGCAGGAGACACACTATTTAACACCAGGGCACTGCTAACACTGCTAACACCAGGGCACTGCTAACACTGCTAACACCAGGGCACTGCTAACACCAGCACACTGCTAACACTGCTAACACCAGCACACTGCTAACACCAGCACACTGCTAACACTAGCACACTGCTAACGCCAGCACACTGCTAACACCAGCACACTGCTAACACCAGCACACTGCTAACACTAGCACACTGCTAACGCCAGCACACTGCTAACACTAGCACACTGCTAACACCAGCACACTGCTAACACCAGCACACTGCTAACACTAGCACACTGCTAACGCCAGCACACTGCTAACACCAGGGCACTGCTAACACTGCTAACACCAGGGCACTGCTAACACCAGCACACTGCTAACACTGCTAACACCAGCACACTGCTAACACCAGCACACTGCTAACACTAGCACACTGCTAACGCCAGCACACTGCTAACACCAGGGCACTGCTAACACCAGCACACTGCTAAAACTGCTAACACCAGCACACTGCTAACACCAGCACACTGCTAACACCAGCACACTGCTAACACTAGCACACTGCTAACGCCAGCACACTGCTAACACCAGGGCACTGCTAACACCAGCACACTGCTAAAACTGCTAACACCAGAACACTGCTAACACCAGCACACTGCTAACACTAGCACACTGCTAACACTAGCACACTGCTAACACTAGCACACTGCTAACACTAGCACACTGCTAACACCAGCACACTGCTAACACCAGCACACTGCTAACGCCAGGGCACTGCTAACACCAGCACACTGCTAACACCAGAACACTGCTAACACCAGCACACTGCTAACACTAGCACACTGCTAACACTAGCACACTGCTAACGCCAGCACACTGCTAACACCAGGGCACTGCTAACACCAGCACACTGCTAAAACTGCTAACACCAGAACACTGCTAACACCAGCACACTGCTAACACTAGCACACTGCTAACACTAGCACACTGCTAACGCCAGCACACTGCTAACACTAGCACACTGCTAACACCAGCACACTGCTAACGCCAGGGCACTGCTAACACCAGCACACTGCTAACACCAGAACACTGCTAACACCAGCACACTGCTAACACTAGCACACTGCTAACACTAGCACACTGCTAACGCCAGCACACTGCTAACACCAGGGCACTGCTAACACCAGCACACTGCTAACATTGCTAACATTGCTAACACCAGCACACTGCTAACACTAGCACACTGCTAACACTAGCACACTGCTAACGCCAGCACACTGCTAACACCAGGGCACTGCTAACACCAGCACACTGCTAACATTGCTAACATTGCTAATACCAGCACACTGCTAACACTGCTAACACCAGCACACTGCTAACACTGCTAACGCCAGCACACTGCTAACATTGCTAACACCAGCACACTGCTAACACCAGCACACTGCTAACATTGCTAACACCAGTACACTGCTAACATTGCTAACACCAGTACACTGCTAACATTGCTAACACCAGCACACTGCTAACATTGCTAACACCAGCACACTGCTTACATTGCTAACACCAGCACACTGCTTACATTGCTAACACCAGCACACTGCTAACACCAGCTCATTGCTGCCCCTTGAGCTACACAGCAGAAAACATCCTTCACAGGGCTACTTTCTGATGATGGATCAGTAGCTGATTGGTGCGTTTTCCAACTGGCATTGTTGACATAGTTACTGAAAGGTTGTCTGCCTGGACTCTGGTTATGATGGCTGCTGTACATGATCTGGCCCATGTGTTATTGTTGTTCCAACTTCATATTTTTCTTAACGTGTGTAGAGCAGACCATCTACCATTTCTAAACCTCCACTAAGGAGTGATGCATCGTGGGACTTGGAGTCCGTTCCTGAGTCACACTCACCTGCCATGGGGAAGATGCCCGGAGGGGGGGGCTGCCCGTGAGGTGGCGGCATCCTGAGGATTGGGGGGGGCTCTGTCCTGGGAGGCATGGGCAGGCGAGCGGGGGGCATCACCGGAGGAGGGGGGAACGGGATCATGGCAGGAAGGGAGACGTCGTCCACAACAAGGGGGTCGTTTCCGTGGTCGAAGGGGCAGAGGTCACCACGGACGCAGAAGCCTTTCTCTGTGGGGGGGGAAAGGGGGGGAGGGAGACGGGAATGACCATCAACTCTGTAATACTCTATCTCCCCTGAGCCCCTCCCCTTTATTCGCCACAGGAAGGCCCCAGAGCCAACCACCAGCCTCCTCACCGTCGTAGTCGCGGCAACGCTGCTTCAGGGAGGCGCTCTTTGCAAAGGACTTGGCCTCGCGGTGGTTGCTGTAGTAACTGGACCAGCTCTCCGTAGTGCTGTCAGGCAGATGTGCGGGGGCCGCCACGGCGGCGTTGCTGGGCAGGGCGGGGGGGCCCCCGGAGACGGAGGGGGGGAAGGGGTGCTGCGGCGTGGGCAGGGGGAGGAGGGGGGGAGGGTGGAGAGGGGGCTGCTGGAGGACGGGGCCCAGAGACACAGACGAGTTGCTGTAGCTGTCAGGGTCCTTTCGCTCCACCTCAAACTTGGACCTGTAATCTGCTGGACACACACAGGGAAAGTTCAGCGACAGTGTGATCCATCGTTCCAGAGTGGAATCCATCATTCCAGAGTGTATTTCAGACAGAATAGCTCTTCCACATAAGAGACAACAATCCTTTCACCTTGTGGCTGACAGGTTGGAAAGATGCAATGCCGGTCCAGCGCCCTGTTGCGCACCTCCCACATCAACCACATAGCTAACGCTGCTCTGCCACGTCTCCTACCCGAGTCCTGCCTGTCTTCTGTCTGTCCCCTGTCTGTCTCCTGTCTGTCTCCTGTCTGTCTCCTGCCTGTCCCCTGTCTGTCTGTCTCCTGTCTGTCTCCTGTCTGTCTGTCCCCTGTCTGTCTCCTGTCTGTCTCCTGTCTGTCTCCTGCCTGTCCCCTGTCTGTCTGTCTCCTGTCTGTCTCCTGTCTGTCTGTCCCCTGTCTGTCTCCTGTCTGTCTCCTGTCTGTCTCCTGTCTGTCCCCTGTCTGTCTCCTGTCTGTCTCCTGTCTGTCTCCTGTCTGTCTGTCCCCTGTCTGTCTGTCTCCTGTCTGTCTCCTGGGCGTGTCCCGCCTGTCCCCTGTCTGTCTCCTGTCTGACTCCTGTCTGTCTGTCTCCTGTCTGTCTGTCTCCTGGGCGTGTCCCGTCTGTCCCCTGTCTGTCTCCTGTCTGACTCCTGTCTGTCTGTCTCCTGTCTGTCTGTCTGTCTGTCTCCTGTCTGTCTGTCTGTCTCCTGTCTGTCTCCTGTCTGTCTCCTGTCTGTTTCCTGTCTGTCTCCTGTCTCCTGTCTGTCTCCTGTCTGTCCCCTGTCTGTCTCCTGAGTGTCTCCTGCTGCTCTCACCCTCCTTCCTCAAGAATATACTCCTCCATTTCCGATCAAGATGAATCCATCCATCTGTTCATGTGTCTCCCTTTGGTATCGCTCCTCTGCTTCCAAGAGCTCTCTAACCTCTCCCTCTCTCTCTGTCTCACCTCTCTGTCCCTCTCTCACCTCTCTGTTTCACCTCTCTGTCTCTCTCACCTCCGTCTCTCTCTCACCTCCGTCCCTCTCTCACCTCCGTCTCTCTCTCACCTCTCTGTCTCTCTGTCTGTCTTTCTGTCTCTCTCTGTCTCACCTCTCTGTCTCACCTCTCTGTCCCTCTCTCACCTCCGTCTCTCTCTCACCTCCGTCTCTCTCTCACCTCTCTGTCTCTCTGTCTGTCTGTCTTTCTGTCTCTCTCTGTCTCACCTCTCTGTCACTCTCTCACCTCCGTCTCTCTCTCACCTCCGTCTCTCTCTCTCCATCTCTCTCTCACCTCTCCCTCTGTTGTGCTCCGTGTCACGACTCTTCCCTCTGCTCCCACTCCGGCTCCTGCTGCGGCTGTAGCTCCGCCCCCGAGGGCTGTAGCTCCGCCCCCGAGGGCTACCCCTCCTCCTGTCATGGCGTTCCCGGTGGGACTCCCCCCCTCCTCCTCCGGTCTTCCCGTGGCGCTCCAACTCGCGCCGCTTGCGCTCCTCTCGACGGCGGTCCTCCCGGCCCCTGGAGGAGAAGCAGCCAATCAGAAGCTCTGTTAGTCGATCCTCACGTTCATACCAGTTGAAGTGGTGAGGGAAGTGTGTTGATAGCAACAAGCAAACTGTAACACTATTTAGTAAGGCTCCACCCCCTCCCAAGAGAAAGTGACTACTAAACAGAGACGACGACAACAGAGACCAGGAGAACAGCAACATGCCCCCCTCCCCCATCCTCCCCCCTCAGCCTCACCTGGACTCGTTGAAGTCAGCACGGTTCCTTAGAGGACTCCTCCTCCTGCGGTTGTCCCTGCCCTCCTCTCCATGGTCCACCTGCAGCTGCAACAACAGCCAAGCCTAATTTAAGCTTCTGCAACGCTAACCTTCTTAATGTTAGAGGAGTTATGTGGCCTTGTTGTGTAGACAGACATTGTTTGTTTGTTTGTTTGACAGAAGAAGCCACTGTGGTTTGGTAAAAGAAAACATTACTTTTGGCATCTTTCCTGATATTTTGCTTGCTGCCTATCCATCTATCTACAAATTATTTGGGTGAGGACGCAAAAAAACATGTTCTGATATGAAACAACAAACACAGCCTTGTAACGTGTCTCGACACAGCGTCTGCTAATCCTACACAGGCGTTTCATAGTGAACCATGAACCAGACTTCGGAACAGTTCATTCTAAACTCCATAAAACAAACTTAACAATATACAGAGTCAATGACATGTTTCCCTTGTTTGACTCACTTGATCCATGCAGGGCAGGTCTGGTTTAGCCAGAGAAACCACACACAGGCACCATCGAACCTCTGTCTCTATCTGCATACAGGCGCTACACACACACACACACACCCCCACACACACCCACACCCAACCAACCACCCACCCACACACACACACCCACACACACACACACACACCCCCACACCCACACACACACACTCTCTCACCTCAGGCAGATCTGCCTTAACCACGGCCGGCTTCAGCTCTTCCTTGGCAGGCTCCTTCATCAGGTTCCCCAGGTAGTTTTTGGTAGTTAGACATTCAAAGAGCTTATCTACAAACCCTGTGGTCTCTGGAACAGAAGGACAGAGTTAGCCAGGCAGGAAGACACGCTCAAACACAGTCCACTGACAGGGCGGAGGGTCATTGGTGGGCTTTGACTCACAAATCTCCCTTTGAGTTTAACATGAATGTAGCTAACGTTGTTCCATCGATGACTTTTTTTACATTACATGTATTCATTTAGCAGACGCTTTTATCCAAAGCGACTTACAAAAAGAGAGTTTTTACAAAAGAGCATCGGTCATTGAGCATAGCAACGAGATAGACCCCAAACATAGCAGGCTTATCGATTATAAAACAAACATAGTGAGAACCAATAAGTGCCAAGGGAGAGCTATAAGGGCATTCAGCCTGATCTAACAGGTACGGTGGCTCATACAACTGAGTAAGTAAGTGTGTGTGTGTGTGTGTGTGTGTGTGTGTGTGTGTTTGTGTGGTGTTACCAACCTTTTTGTAGGAACACATCTAGTTGATCAGCACAAAGTGCTTTCAAGTCCTTCTCTGGTTTGTCCTTCTTGACTAGAGCAACAACATAGTTGGCCAGAGCAGAGGGGTCAGCATCACATCTGGGGAGACAGGCGGTCAACCTTTACCATCACACTAGACAAGACATGTGAGTCGTGATACAAGGTTATCAGGTGCCCACAGTTACCAGAATCAGAATACTTTATTAATCTCGGGGGAAAATCCTTCGCAGCAACGGCACACAGTCTCGCAAAAGCACACAGGGGTAAGGGTGTGAGGTAAAAGATTAGAATAGTGTACACAGGGGTAAGGGTGTGGGGGGGTAAATAGGTAGGTGAATGCACACAAGGAGGTAAAGGCTGGGATACATTATTATGTACAAGTTGTACAGTGGTAACAAGTATTGGTCTTGCAGAATATACAGTGTAGTGTGTCAGGATATACAGGGTTTTAGCAGAATACACATAGTTATGTTATGTCAGTTGTCATATACTAATGACACTTATGTTGCTAATTCCCATGTTGACGTGACGTATAATGAAGTTAGTTAGCTAGTCTGTTAGCAGTAGCTAGTAGTTAGCTAGCTAACGTCAGCAATACGAGTCTGGTCACCTCAATAAACACACACAACCTTGAGTCAACAGCTGTTAATGTTAGTCTAGTGAATGTGTGTGTGTATGTGTGTGTGTGTGTGTGTGTGTGTGTGTGTGTGTGTGTGTGTGTGTGTATATGGGGGGGAGGGTTGAGTAGCGTGTATCTGTAGCTAGCCAACATAGTTAGCCTTAGCTAGTCCCTCTTGGCTATTTGGTTACACCTAAAGCCAAACTAGAACAATATACAGACTTAACAAGGTTTAATTAGTCTGACATTAACAATGTATCAATGCGTTTAACTAGTCCATGAGGTCTATATTCATAAAATACCAATACATAACAACATGTTACGTTACTCGTGTGTTTAGCTAAGCTCGTGCAGGGCAGCTAGCCTAGCATCAGAGCTACATGCTACATGCTACACATGCTACATGACTTACATTGGCTCCAGGAGTTTTGCCAGCCAAGACTTGAGAGCTTCCACATTGTCTATGATCATCCTGAAAATGACTGATATCCTGTCAGCTAATATAAAGTGTGTTATAATCCTCCTACTGTCATCATCAGTTTAATCTTCTTCACTCTAGCTGCAGGTCCGGTGAACTGCTTTACGGTAGGTGCAAGGCATGGTGGGCATGGTAACACAACTGGAAGTGTCGCAACACAAAATCCAGAATTTAAGAATTTTAAATTAAGAATTTTTTATTAAACGCAAAAAATATATATTACAACTTCCCAAAAGAGTTACAGTTTGTAAATCAAATGTATGAGAAACGAATTATAGGAGGAGGAATTTATTATGACTCATATTGATTAGGTCAAAGAATGCGTGTAAAAATGCAAGTAAAATGTTGATTCCATATATTCATTTTCAACTTTTGGTTGCCTATGGCTTGAGCCCCGAATGTTTTCTCAAAAGCCCTGAATCTTTTTGATTACAATTTGGTTTGTCATTTTGTGGAAGCCTGATAATGACCCTTCATTAGAATCAGGTGTGCTGGAGCAGGGAAACATCTAGAACTGTCAGGACAGTGGCCCTCGAGGACCACGATTGGACAAGAACCCGGGTTCTAATGGGTTCTAATCCAGCGTGTAGATGTTCTCCTCGACCGGTCTTCTCATCCGGATCTCGTAGATAATGTGAGGCGGTTCTTTGACTGAGAGACTGGCAGAACATAATATCAGTCGTAGATTATATCATCATTCATGAGTTGTCGTTTCATAACCTACATCAAGCAGATGTCATTATAAATGTATAGTTATCATTTTATCATTATCATTTTATCATCATTTTATGGCAGCTGCAGAAAGGCTTGACGTCTCACCAGCCTGTCTTCAGAAATCTCACGTACATTCCTCCTGAGGAGAAAACAACATCACATTGAACATGCTGCATTCAGGAAGTAGGTACAACAAGGGTTCGACACGTTGGGAATCATTTTTGTACATTAAAAAAAGCAAACAACGAATCAAATGAAGCAAACATTGTCCAGGAAGTGAGTGTTCGTACGTTTGAATGCCAGCAGGGTCAGAGGTCCGAGCAACAGCATCAGGAGACAGAGACAGAACACAGGAACGCTGATCTGCAGAGACAGAGCAGGGACCATATCCTCCAGCTGGTGGCAGCAGAGAGGCACACATGAGTGTGTGTCTGTGTGTGTGTGTGTGTGTCTGTGTGTGTGCGTGTGATGTGTGTTAGAGGGAGAAAGAAAGCAAGTGCACGGACAATGTGTATGTATACATGTATGTACTATATGAATGCAAATATATGTTCAACTGTGTGCGTGCGCTGGAAAAAAGGGCAAGTGCATGCATAGACACCGTGTGTGTGTGTCTGTGTGTGTGTGGTGAGTGTTATTTAATGAATGATTAGTTATCGTCCATAATTCAAAAGGATGATAATGATGTTGATTATGGCGCTGATGATAATGTTGATGATTGATGCATGAATGTGATGAAGGAGAATGAAAACTTGCAGGATTACTCACAACCGTCCCAGAATGTACCAACACGCTCAAATTCTGTCTGTCAACATCTACATAATGTGACTCAGGAACTGTCCAAGGTTCTGACACACAACACACACACAAAGACACACTTCAGTAATACAGAATATGGCCCTGTCAAAGAGTGTTTCCCAACCCTGGTCCTCTGGGTCCACTGTCCTGCATGTTTTACATGTTTCCCTGCTCCAACACACCTTAGTCAAATGAATGGGTCTTATTGTAAAAACAGGTTCTAACTTGTGGTAGGCGGAAGTTCTAACTTGTAGGTGAAACAGGTTCTAAGAAGTACTGTGGAGATGTTTTAAGATGTTCCCACCTGTAGGAAGAGGAGGTTCTGTGGTTTCCTCGGTGGTTGTGGTGGGCTGGATGAATACAGCTGGAGCACAGATCAACAGAATCACATCATCTATATCGATGTAACCCAAAATGTGTTTACATCATCATCAACATCACATTAGTCTAAATCGAAGTAGAAGAAAATGTCGTCTTGTTTTAACAACACACCATGAAAGTCTCACCTTTAACCACCCTCAGGCTGTGGATGACTTTTTTATCATTGAAGATGCCGTCGATATCTACCCGGCAACAGTAGAGGCCGCTGTCTGTTCTGTGGGCCTGAAGGATGAGCAGGTCCAGACGTCCTGCCAGAGCATCTCCAGAGAGCCGGTAACGTTCTGACACCTTGGAGATCAAGCCTCTCTCGTCTGTCTGCAACAGGATGTCGTTGCACCAGAAGGTTCCACAGTTCCGTCCCCAGCACGCATGACTCACGCCAAAACGCTTGACGGAGTACTGGCAAGTCAAGATGGCCGCCTCTCCCTCCGTAACCTTGACAGCTGTTACCGAGGGCCAGACTGGAGGCCAGAGACAAACAGGAAATAGGAGACAGATCATAAAGCTTGGGTTTTTAATAAAATAAATTAATAAATAAAAATGCTTGGTTGACAGGTATGGAACTGTTACGTGTGGCAGGGTGTTAGATGGGAATGTTTCCTATTTCTTTCTCTGAACTACATTTACATTTATTCATTTAGCAGACACTTTTATCCAAGGTGACTTACAGCAATTACAGGGGGACATTCTCCCTGAGGACAGTAGGGTGAAGTGCCTTGCCCAAAGACACAAAGTCATATAGCCACAGCCAGGGCTCAATCTCACAACCTTCCGGTCATGAGGCCAACGCCTTAACCATTGAGCTATCTGACACCCCCAGGGCCCAGGTCATCACAGGAAGATGTTTAGCCCTTTTAAACTCCCGGACGGCGGAAGGATGGGGAGTAACGTTGGTTTTGGGGTTGACCAAAGCATCGAGACCAACCACTTTTACCAAGAATTTCACCAATTTCTACCAAGATTTGAAAAAAATAGCCCAAACTAACAATGTCTAACATTGTTTACCAAACATTTTTGTCCCAGGGTTGGATTTGAACCTGCAAGCTTTAGATTTGCCATTGAATACTGTATCACTGAGCAAACCTCATCCTTTCAGCAAACCATGAGCCAACTGTAAACACACAACACACATGGGCCAACTGTACACACACAACACACATGGGCCAACTGTACACACACAACACACATGGGCCAACTGTACACACACAACACACATGGGCCAACTGTAGACACACAACACACATGGGCCAACTGTAGACACACAACACACATGGGCCAACTGTAGACACACAACACACATGGGCCAACTGTACACACACAACACACATGGGCCAACTGTACACACACAACACACATGGGCCAACTGTACACACACAACACACATGGGCCAACTGTACACACACAACACACATGGGCCAACTGTAGACACACAACACACATGGGCCAACTGTAGACACACAACACACATGGGCCAACTGTAGACACACAACACACATGGGCCAACTGTAGACACACAACACACATGGGCCAACTATAGACACACAACACACATGGGCCAACTGTACACACACAACACACATGGGCCAACTGTAGACACACAACACACATGGGCCAACTGTAGACACACAACACACATGGGCCAACTGTAGACACACAACACACATGGGCCAACTGTAGACACACAACACACATGGGCCAACTGTACACACACAACACACATGGGCCAACTGTACACACACAACACACAGAGAACGTTCCCTCAAGAAGAACTAAGAACTTAGTAGAACCGTGAACAAAATCCAGGAACAGTTAGGGAGAAAATGTGTGTTAGTATTATTGCTGCATGGTTAGTATTGGTACTTTTGTATACTACAATATAGTGTAACTGTTGTGCAGGTATTAGTTTTAGTGCCATAGAATACTGCAGTATAGTGTTAGTTTTGGTTAGTTTGTAATATTGTTATTGCAGTGTGGTATTCCAGCAGTAAATAAATAATAAACAAATAAATACTCATTTAACAGAGGCTTTTATCCAGAACAACTTTCAGTAAGTACAGGGACATTCTCCCGAGGCAAGTAGGGTGAAGTGCCTTGCCCAAGGACACAACATAAAATAGTCACAGCTGGGATTCAAACTCACAACCTTGCACTCATGAGGCCTTAACCAGCTGAGCCATCTGACTCCCCAGTCCTCAGTACTTTCCTTGCCTGGTTGTGTTGCTATGAAGATCAAGCAGAGAAGCGGATACCACTCTTCTCCTGTAGCCGCCATGCTGAAGGCTTGTTGTCCAGAAAAGAAACCACCACTGTTTGGTGCTGGACATAAGGAGGGGGGGACAGAGGGAGAGAAAGGGGCAGGGTAGTTTGGAGAGTAGATGGTGAGCTAAAGAGAAGAATAGAGGGTGCGTTTGTGCGTGTGATTGCGTGTGTGAATCTTTGAATAGGCAGCTGTGTTGAGGAGGCTGCTCTGTGACATCTCCAGACCCCCTACCCCACTAACCTCAGCTAGCTCCCCCCCTTACTCTGGCTAGCCTCCCTGCTAACCTCAGCTAGCTCCCCCCCTTACTCTGGCTAGCCTCCCTGCTAACCTCAGCTAGCTCCCCCCCTTACTCTGGCTAGCCCCCCTGCTAACCTCAGCTAGCTCCCCCCCTTACTCTGGCTAGCCTCCCTGCTTACCTCAGCTAGCTCCCCCCCTTACTCTGGCTAGCCCCCCTGCTAACCTCAGCTAGCTCCCCCCCTTACTCTGGCTAGCCTCCCCACTAACCTCAGCTAGCTCCCCCCCTTACTCTGGCTAGCCTCCCTGCTAACCTCAGCTAGCTCCCCCCCTTACTCTGGCTAGCCCCCCTGCTAACCTCAGCTAGCTCCCTCCCTTACTCTGGCTAGCCCCCCTGCTAACCTCAGCTAGCTCCCCCCCTTACTCTGGCTAGCCTCCCCACTAACCTCAGCTAGCTCCCCCCCTTACTCTGGCTAGCCCCCCTGCTAACCTCAGCTAGCTCCTCCCCTTACTCTGGCTAGCCTCCCTGCTAACCTCAGCTAGCTCCCCCCCTTACTCTGGCTAGCCCCCCTGCTAACCTCAGCTAGCTCCCCCCCCTTACTCTGGCTAGCCTCCCTGCTTACCTCAGCTAGCTCCCCCCTTACTCTGGCTAGCCCCCCTGCTAACCTCAGCTAGCTCCCCCCTTACTCTGGCTAGCCCCCCTGCTAACCTCAGCTAGCTCCCCCCCCCTTACTCTGGCTAGCCCCCCTGCTAACCTCAGCTAGCTCCCCCCCTTACTCTGGCTAGCCTCCCCACTAACCTCAGCTAGCTCCCCCCCTTACTCTGGCTAGCCTCCCTGCTAACCTCAGCTAGCTCCCCCCCTTACTCTGGCTAGCCCCCCTGCTAACCTCAGCTAGCTCCCTCCCTTACTCTGGCTAGCCCCCCTGCTAACCTCAGCTAGCTCCCCCCCTTACTCTGGCTAGCCTCCCCACTAACCTCAGCTAGCTCCCCCCCTTACTCTGGCTAGCCCCCCTGCTAACCTCAGCTAGCTCCTCCCCTTACTCTGGCTAGCCTCCCTGATAACCTCAGCTAGCTCCCCCCCTTACTCTGGCTAGCCCCCCTGCTAACCTCAGCTAGCTCCCCCCCCTTACTCTGGCTAGCCTCCCTGCTTACCTCAGCTAGCTCCCCCCTTACTCTGGCTAGCCCCCCTGCTAACCTCAGCTAGCTCCCCCCTTACTCTGGCTAGCCCCCCTGCTAACCTCAGCTAGCTCCCCCCCCTTACTCTGGCTAGCCTCCCTGCTAACCTCAGCTAGCTCCCCCCCTTACTCTGGCTAGCCTCCCTGCTAACCTCAGCTAGCTCCCCCCCTTACTCTGGCTAGCCCCCCTGCTAACCTCAGCTAGCTCCCCCCCTTACTCTGGCTAGCCTCCCTGCTAACCTCAGCTAGCTCCCCCCCTTACTCTGGCTAGCCCCCCTGCTAACCTCAGCTAGCTCCCCCCTTACTCTGGCTAGCCCCCCTGCTAACCTCAGCTAGCTCCCCCCCTTACTCTGGCTAGCCTCCCTGCTAACCTCAGCTAGCTCCCCCTCCTTACTCTGGCTAGCCTCCCTGCTAACCTCAGCTAGCTCCCCCCTTACTCTGGCTAGCCTCCCTGCTTACCTCAGCTAGCTCCCCCCTTACTCTGGCTAGCCTCCCTGCTTACCTCAGCTAGCTCCCCCCCTTACTCTGGCTAGCCTCCCTGCTAACCTCAGCTAGCCTAGATGACGGCCCTGTTGTAGGCCAGTGAGTCCTATCTGCATAAATACTGGTAGGAGGATTGGAAAGGAACACAACAGTCCACTTATAGCTGTGTGTGTGTGTTTGTGTGTGTGTGTGTGTGTGTGTGTATGTGTGTTTGTGCGTGTGTGTGTGAGCACACATGCGTGTGAATACGTGTGTCTGTGTGTGAAGATGTCAGATGGTCGTAGTATAGTTGGAGTGCAACAGAGGTTATTAAACATGGTTTATTCATATACCTTACAACAGTACCCCAGTGTAGCCCTTCCAGCCAAACAACTGCACCCCCTGTTATATGGACAGCTTGAAATCTTTCACCCTTTTGGAATGATAATCTGTGTTTGAAAAGTAATGTGCAAATATACAAATAGCATAGCCATTCAGTTATGAGTGAATAGATAGAGGGAATGTGTCTATGCAGAGTCCAAGAGGCCCAGAGTCTTTAAAGTAGATGTTCTTTCATTTGCAGGGTTTGTTGTTAGTACGTCATACTGGGGTCAGCTTCTTCAAGCAGAACTCTCATTTCGATCTCAATTAGTGTTGTTGCTGACAATGATCGCTACCAGTGAAACCTTTTGGGAAATAGCTATTGTCCTCCTTATTAACTGTCAAGCTTAGTTATGTTTTGGGAGGCATATTTTCAGTTACCAGATTCAAAGGGGGTCCTTTCTTGATGAATGAAAGTAATATGCGTAGGTAAATGCCTGAATGTATCACTAGAAGGGAGAAACTTAAGGAGTGTTTAAATCATAGAGGTTAGGACTATTTTGTATATGGATCAATTGGTTAATTGAGCACAGCTCCATCTAGTGGATTTATAACGCAACCCCAGTCAAACGTTTGACTGCAGGATCTTCTATGTGCTTTATAATTCGGTGCGCCCTATATATATAAACAGTTCTGAAATAGGCCATTCAATGAAGGTGAGCCTTATAATCCGGTGCGCCTTATAGTGCGGTACTTTAAAAACAAAAGTCATCTCTCCTCCTAAGACTTCTTCCATAAGTGCTTTACCAATTTTGTCCTGAATGGTGAAGGTGGGTGTGACCTGACAGTAACAGTAGTGAAGGTGGGTGTGACCTGACAGTAACAGTAGTGAAGGTGAGTGTGACCTGACAGTAACAGTAGTGAAGGTGGGTGTGACGTGACAGTAACAGTAGTGAAGGTGAGTGTGACCTGACAGTAACAGTAGTGAAGGTGGGTGTGACCTGACAGTAACAGTAGTGGAGGTGGGTGTGACGTGACAGTAACAGTAGTGAAGGTGAGTGTGACCTGACAGTAACAGTAGTGAAGGTGAGTGTGACCTGACAGTAACAGTAGTGAAGGTGGGTGTGACCTGACAGTAACAGTAGTGGAGGTGGGTGTGACGTGACAGTAACAGTAGTGAAGGTGAGTGTGACCTGACAGTAACAGTAGTGAAGGTGGGTGTGACCTGACAGTAACAGTAGTGGAGGTGGGTGTGACGTGACAGTAACAGTAGTGAAGGTGAGTGTGACCTGACAGTAACAGTAGTGGAGGTGGGTGTGACCTGACAGTAACAGTAGTGAAGGTGAGTGTGACCTGACAGTAACAGTAGTGAAGGTGGGTGTGACCTGACAGTAACAGTAGTGAAGGTGAGTGTGAAGGTGGGTGTGACCTGACAGTAACAGTAGTGAAGGTGGGTGTGACCTGACAGTAACAATGAAGAAGGTAGAAAATCTCTTCCTCCTGTTTCCCAGAGAGGCACCGTGGCTTAGTTGGTCAAAGCGCCTGTTTAGTAAACAGGAGATCCTGAGTTCAAATCTCAGCGGTGCCTTTTCTGACCAAGGTCTCCCAGGTGTTAAGGTTCCAGGGCACTTTAGCCCTGCAACTAGGCCATCATGTTTTCACAGGAGGCTCCAAGGTGGTCTAGTGGCTAGGATTCGGCGCTTTCACCGCCGCGGCCCAGGAGGCTCCAAGGTGGTCTAGTGGCTAGGATTCGGCGCTTTCACCGCCGCGGCCCGGGTTCGATTCCCGGTCAGGGAAATGTCTCTTTGGTAGTCCTTTTCAACCCTCAAGCTGTTGTCGGTGTCTCCGTGTTGTTGTGACCTACTGCAGTGTGTGCATTGTCTATGACCCTCCCCTGCCCCCCCGCCCTGAACTTCAGGTTCAGACAGAAGCCTTGGTGTCAGCTCTGTTTTTGCGTTCTTTGTCTCTAAGTATGGAGTCCACAGCTTGGGCACCACAAGCCGTGCTGCGCAGTTCAAACACGTAGGGACTGGACCTCCAGACCCTCAGATAAAAGGATCCTGTGTCGTCCTCAAGGTGGAGCACAATGCTGTGACTGATGCAGAACGCCTCAACAAAGTTGGTACTGCATCAAGGATTGAACAGATGTCATCTGAACAGGAACTTGAACCCTGGACCCTCAGATTAAAAGTCCAATGCTCTACCGACTGAGCTATCCAGGCTCCGTACGCAGTGAATTACACTGAGGGATCCCATCCTTACAAATCCTGAACGTAGCTCTCACCCATTTCTTGTCAGGGAGGAAGGAACAGAGTGGTAGCCATGGTTACGGTTGGGTAAAGATTGCTGGGAGTCGGGTTGGATCAATGAGCTTGAAGGCGTTCAGAGTCCGAGGCTCTTTTGAAGAATCTGAAGTCAAAGCGTGTCTTTGGCACAGACTTTGAACACCTGTCAAATGACCCTTACACTTGGAAACGGATGCTGGTTTGGTTATAAAAACAAATTCCAAAAGCAAAAGCAATGCCCTGTGTGAGGCTTGAACTCACGACCTTCAGATTATGAGACTGACGCGCTGCCTGCTGCGCCAACAAGGCATGCTGGACACAGCGCCCCTCCCCCCACTAGTGCAGTCCAGTGCAGTTTGACAGAAACGCGTGAGCCTGACAAAATGACAATAACAACAACAAAAGACAGGCCTTCCTGTTACCTGTGGGGAAGGAGAGTGTGATCAAATGCCCTCCTCTCTCAAGTATTGTGGGTTTAACTCCCAGCTCAGCCACCGAGCAGTGAAGCTGCAGAAGCATGCTGGGCCAGTCACTCCGGGTTCGACGGACCAAAACCATCCCCTGTCAAGAGACTTTTAAACAGCGGTGTAATCCAAACCTTTATTGGCCTGAACTCTGCCTGTTGTGATTGAGACCTTGTTGACGTTGTGCTATCTGTGGCTGAAACTCATGAGCGTCAAGCCCTAGTGGCCAAATGGACGGGGCGCTGGCCTCATACACCTGAGATTGTGGGTTTAAAGTCTGTAGCAGCAGCAACAGAGCGGCGCTGCAGGAGAGTGCTGGTGGGCCCATAACCCAGAGGTCGATGGATCACAACCATGCTCTGCTACGACACTTTTGATCTTCACGCTCTCCTGGCCTTTACTACTTGGGCAGACTCCGACGTGACTGCTACAGCAAGGGGAATTAGCTCAAATGGTAGAGCGCTCGCTTAGCATGCGAGAAGTAGCGGGATCGATGCCCGCATTCTCCAAGCTCTTGGTCACCATGGCTTTTTTAGTATCGCTCCGGTGCAGGGTCTGCAGTCCCTCTCCAGACGCAGATGGAGACCTTTGAACTTCTGTCGAATGACCTTTACGTTTGGAAACAGGTGCTGGTTTGGCTATTAAAAAGAAAAGAAGAGAAGGAAAAATTCCCTGTTTGAGGCTTGAAACCACGACATTTCACACTCATGTCCAGGGGAAAGAAGTCAAAAGATCGAGGTCCAATGGCATCCTCAGAGTGAGTCATGCCACCTCTCAGAGACAGGAAAGACAAATGCCGTTCCAAGATTGTGGGTCGCGTCTCACCAGAGTCGTTGTCTTTGTTTCCCTAACTCCCGTTGACAGACCACACCAAGAGTTCTTAGTGCAGCCCTTCGTCTTCGTGCCACTTTTGGCTGGCGTCTCCACGCGTTTCTTTGCCTTTTTCAGTCTGCTTGGTGCAGAGAGAGGGTGTTTGAGGTGCGATTTCTCAGCGCGTCTGTTTACCGAAAGGATGGTGGTCCAAGTCTGTGTTTGTTTCTGATGTGGGTCCTGCCCTGTGCGACAATGACCTGCACCGACCATCAGAGCTGAAGAAGGTAGAAAATCTCTTCCTCCAGTTTCCCAGAGAGGCACCGTGGCTTAGTTGGTCAAAGCGCCTGTTTAGTAAACAGGAGATCCTGAGTTCAAATCTCAGCGGTGCCTTTTCTGACCAAGGTCTCCCAGGTGTTAAGGTTCCAGGGCACTTTAGCCCTGCAACTAGGCCATCATGTTTTGACAGCAGGCTCCAAAGACTCCCTGCTGGTCTAGTGGCTAGGATTCGGCGCTTTCACCGCCGTGGCCTGGGTTCGATTCCCGGTCAGGGAAATGTATCTTTGGTAGTCCTTTTTAACCCTCAAGCTGTTGTGGGTGTCTCTGTGTTGTTGTGACCTATTGCAGTGTGTGCATTGTCTATGACGGCCCCCTGCCCCCCTGCCCTGAACTTCAGGTTCAGCAGCCAGATGCAATGTTGGAAAGCCAGAAGGAAATGTTGTTTTGGCAGTCCTTTTTAACCCCCAAGCTGTTGTCAGTGTCTACACTGCTTGTGCTGTCTCTGTGTTGTTGTGACACAATGTGACCATTGTGTGCATTGAGGTCAGAGATCAGAAATTATTGAAAGACTTTTCTTCCTATTTTGAGCTGTTTTATATAACTTTTCTACCTGTACAGTAAAAGCCCTGAACTTTATTAGTTACATGCAGGATGCGCTTTGAGGTATTTTACCCAGTAATAATAAAAAAACAACTCCAAGTAAAAAACACAAACAAATTATGTTTGTAACTTTGTTGAATACAGATGCTCAAAGAAAAACAACAAAAAGGCGTCTTTGTGCGTGTTTGCATGTGTAGGATGTTCTACAACATCTACACAACTGCCACATGTGAGTTTTTAGGACAGCCACTGGAGAAACCTGCCAATCATAAGTACAAACATCAATGAACTCATTTAAAATCCATTGTCACATCCTTTCACTGAGTGTCTTGCTGTATGTACCCACTTTCTTCTCCCCCCTATTTCTGCAATCTGTCCTCAACTCTTTTCCATGTTCCATGTCTTCTTCTCCTCCTTCACAGGACAAGTCTCTTGTTCTTTCTCCCCAGCTTCCTGCACCATTGGCAGTGATGTTGGACTTTGCTTTGGCCTTCTTTCCCCCTTGGACACACTTCTCTTCTGTCACATCCTGAAAGCAGAACACATGCTTACATGGAAGAATCAGTGAGCTGAAAAAAACGATATTGGCCTTAGAGGATAATGACCCACCTGCATAAAAACATATATTAGTCTTTGACGATCATGACCCACCTGCTGGAGCTCTCCAGATCCTCCTTGGAGAATCACCAGTGCCTCAGAGCTGAAGTTGGCAACTGGTGCCAGAGAAAGGCAGGGTAAAGACCGGCAGGCAGGCAAAGTCTCAGGCCGGCTAGGAGTCTGGACTCCAACGGTGACGCAGGTCAGAAGAATCCAAACCCAGGGAACCTCCTGGTTGTAGAGGAGGCTCTCAGGAGAAGGAGGAGTCGGAGGGGATGAATCCCTGGCGTCCTCGGTGGAGAAGGGTAATGCAGTGCTGGTCTCTGTCTCAGGGAGATCCTGGGGAGACAAAATCACAAGAGAAGATGTAACCTTATGGCATTTGAGCTGGGACAGTCTCTGTACTTCTGACTTATCAAGGCTCTGCAGGCCACGACCAGATCCTTAGACACCTTCTCCAGATCCTCAGTCTTCTTCTCCAGATCCTCAGTCTCTTTCTCCAGATCCTCAGTCTCTTTCTCCAGATCCTCAGTCTCCTTCTCCAGATCCTCAGTCTCTTTCTCCAGATCCTCAGTGACCTTCTCCAGATCCTCAGTCTCTTTCTCCAGATCCTCAGTGACCTTCTCCAGATCCTCAGTCTCTTTCTCCAGATCCTCAGTCTCTTTCTCCAGATCCTCAGTGACCTTCTCCAGATCCTCAGTCTCTTTCTCCAGATCCTCAGTCTCCTTCTCCAGATCCTCAGTCTCTTTCTCCAGATCCTCAGTGACCTTCTCCAGATCCTCAGTCTCTTTCTCCAGATCCTCAGTCTCCTTCTCCAGATCCTCAGTCTCCTTCTCCAGATCCTCCAGCTCCCTCAGACTGAAATCTGAATTGGAGGCCGCATCAAGCAGTTGGATCAGCGCTCAGCGATCAGCTGCTGACCTGCAGGAAGTCGTCCTCCTGGAGATTCCTCGCCGCAGGATCTGGCAGAGGAAGGGAGAAGGACCAGGCCATTGCCATCCATAACACCATTCTAAGGAGAACAAGATTGAAGGAGACCAGGATCGCCACACTATAGCCAAGTACACACATAGACAGATGTGCTCATATCCACTACCGTCCATTTTATAAAGTATTGCGTATTATGTGTGGACAAGGCCTATGTGTCTGATAGACTGTTAGTTTTCATCCATCGAGTTTCTGAATACCACTGCATCAGGCTATGGCCAATACCACTGATGACTGGAAAGTATTGTTAGTGAGGAGCTGACCTGACTGAAGACCCTGGTTTAGACATGTTGGCTACGGATCCCCAGATATCTGCCACTCCTCATTCGGCCCACAATGATTGGCTGGGAAGCAATTGAGAGAATTTATAACTTTTGTGACTGCTGAGGTTTGATTTAAGCAATCATTAGACAAAACACAAGAAAAATGGAGAACACTCAGGACATTTAGTTACATGTAAATACAAAAAACTATATGTATAAATAGTGTAAATACATTTAGCAATAAATTATATTGATTTGTTAACAAGTACAATCAAACAACCAAAGTGAAAAAGTGTGTCTTGACAGTGGACACACTAACTATCAACTCAGTCTAAGATATTCAATTAATGATGCAATCGAGTACATACGTCACCATTCTAGAGTATACAACCCCTAGCAACCAACCTAGCAACCAACCTAGCAACCCAATCAACAATTGAAAGGTTTAAATGAACTCAAATCAATTTAAACCTCTCAGGTGTTGCAGCAGAAAGAAACACTGACTTGGAAACATGAGATCCTGGGTTCAATTCCACCCTCGGCCACTGGAGGCACTAGTGTGTCTGGAAGAATATTATTGGTGGGTCAGAAGTTTAAGACCACAAATCATTAACAATCGATATGTACCTCAACAAAACGATGGTGGTATCTCATGTTCACTCTTTTGTGTAAAAAAAAAAAAGAAAGACGAAGATGTATATACTTGAAATATATACTGTGTATTATATATATATATGATTATATATATATATAAATGATAATATATACAGTATATATGTGTGTGTGTGTGTTTGGGTAAAGGTTTTTTTATCTGGCCATGTCCAGATACGTTCTGCTGGTTACACTCCACATTTACAGTACAAACATCATAAATAAAGTAAGATCATTTGTAATTTATATTTAAAATACATTTTTAATTTAAAACAGCTCAAAACACACTTGTTCCAGGAGTACAACGGTACTTAAGTAAGACTGCTGGACCTAATGTTAGTTTTCCCCAGGACCATAATGACTCTTATTGAGAGCTTTTTTGCCCAGTTCAAACCCAGTTTGGAATTTTTGGACCTGCAGTGAGCTATATTATTATTGTTGCTTGCTTTCCTACAGTTACACTTTAGCCTGTTTGAGATGCATGCAATGTCATTGTAACTTTTTTAAACTGAATGCTCTTGTGGTTCTTCCCTTTGACACTTGTTTGGTTTCTCACATTGTATATTTCATAATCTATGAAAGCGCTTTGTCTGGGGATTATCAAGTTGCTATGGTCAGTGACCGATGCTCTTTTGTAAAGCTCTCTCTTGGAAGTCGCTTTGGATAAAAGCATTTGATAAATTAATACTTGTCAAATGGAAATGTAATATCACAGTCCATTTTTTGTTATGCTTTTTCTTTCTAATATAAAATTACAGTGTGCTCATAGTCATCGACTTGAAAATGATCACTCATACAGTAGTTACAGTCAAAAATTGAGAACCTGACAAGCAGTGGTCAAAAACATCGGTGCACTATCCCGGAAATAAAACACCATCACAGAAACATGTTTATTCAGAATCAGATGCCATGTCCTGCCCCTGCTCCTGTGGGTGGAAGACTACCCAATCAAGACTTGGCGTTAACCAGGTAACTTCAGGTTTAACCCAGTACAGAAACCCCTGGGTTAAACCTGAAGTTACCAGGGGGATGTTCTATCAACGTCACTGACGAAAGCCACACTTGCACCTGAAAAGCCTCACTTAGGTAAGCGTCCACTTAGACATGAGCCTCAACCAGTTCCACTAATGTTCCATACCTCCTCCCCTCCCTCCCATTCTCCCTCCATACCTCCTCCCCTCCCTCCCATTCTCCCTCCATACCTCCTCCCCTCCCTCCCATTCTCCCTCCATACCTCCTCCCTCCCTTCCCTTCTCCCTCCATACCTCCTCCCCTCCCTCCCATTCTCCCTCCATACCTCCTCCCCTCCCTCCCATTCTCTCTCCATACCTCCTCCCCTCCCTCCCCTTCTCCCTCCATACATCCTCCCTCCCTCCCATTCTCCCTCCATACCTCCTCCCCTCCCTCCCCTTCTCCCTCCATACATCCTCCCTCCCTCCCATTCTCCCTCCATACCTCCTCCCTCCCTTCCCTTCTCCTCCCTCCCTCTCCTTCCATACCTCTGCCTCCCCTCTCTCCCCTTCTCCCTCCATACCTCCTCTCTCCCTCCCTCCCTCTCCTTCCATACCTCTTCCTCCCCTCCCTCCCATTCTCCCTCCATACCTCCTCCCCTCCCTCCCATTCTCCCTCCATACCTCCTCCCCTCCCTCCCCTTCTCCCTCCATACCTCCTCCCCTCCCTCCCCTTCTCCCTCCATACCTCCTCCCCTCCCTCCCCTTCTCCCTCCATACCTCCTCCCCTCCCTCCCCTTCTCCCTCCATACATCCTCCCTCCCTCCCATTCTCCCTCCATACCTCCTCCCCTCCCTCCCATTCTCCCTCCATACATCCTCCCTCCCTCCCATTCTCCCTCCATACCTCCTCCCCTCCCTCCCATTCTCCCTCCATACATCCTCCCTCCCTCCCATTCTCCCTCCATACCTCCTCCCTCCCTTCCCTTCTCCTCCCTCCCTCTCCTTCCATACCTCTGCCTCCCCTCTCTCCCCTTCTCCCTCCATACCTCCTCTCTCCCTCCCTCCCTCTCCTTCCATACCTCTTCCTCCCCTCCCTCCCATTCTCCCTCCATACCTCCTCCCTCCCTTCCCTTCTCCTCCCTCCCTCTCCTTCCATACCTCTTCCTCCCCTCCCTCCCATTCTCCCTCCATACATCCTCCCTCCCTTCCATTCTCCCTCCATACCTCCTCCCTCCCTTCCCTTCTCCTCCCTCCCTCTCCTTCCATACCTCTTCCTCCCATCTCTCCCATTCTCCCTCCATACCTCCTCCCTCCCTTCCCTTCTCCTCCCTCCCTCTCCTTCCATACCTCTTCCTCCCATCTCTCCCCTTCTCCCTCCATACATCCTCCCTCCCTCCCATTCTCCCTCCATACCTCCTCCCTCCCTTCCCTTCTCCTCCCTCCCTCTCCTTCCATACCTCTTCCTCCCCTCTCTCCCCTTCTCCCTCCATACCTCCTCTCTCCCTCCCTCCCTCTCCTTCCATACCTCTTCCTCCCCTCCCTCCCCTTCTCCCTCCATACATCCTCCCTCCCTCCCATTCTCCCTCCATACCTCCTCCCTCCCTTCCCTTCTCCTCCCTCCCTCTCCTTCCATACCTCTTCCTCCCCTCCCTCCCATTCTCCCTCCATACATCCTCCCTCCCTCCCATTCTCCCTCCATACCTCCTCCCTCCCTTCCCTTCTCCTCCCTCCCTCTCCTTCCATACCTCTTCCTCCCCTCCCTCCCATTCTCCCTCCATACATCCTCCCTCCCTCCCATTCTCCCTCCATACCTCCTCCCTCCCTTCCCTTCTCCTCCCTCCCTCTCCTTCCATACCTCTTCCTCCCATTTTCCCTTTCCTCTCTTCCCTTCTCTTCCCTTCTCTATTCGTTCTGCAGAAGCCCACACTTCTCTACACTGCAAGATAATATACATTTCAAATGAACAAGGCATGGTTCTTGGTCTAGAATTCAATGTCACATGATTTTAGTAATGAACCCTACTCTCCTGGCTCAAATGACCCCACACCAGTTGAACAAGCTTGCATCCTCCAGCAGTTTAGAGCTAAAGTTACTCTAACACTATAGCCTCATATTGTAATGAGCTAAATCAGTAACACATGGGTGAATTTATTTCAAATGTCTCTTTAATTGTTCAGGCATAAAATTCATAACTCCTTGAACAAACTACTAGGAACTGGATCATTCTCTTTTTTAAACGTAAATGTGTTTTCCACTTCACACAAGCTTCTCTACTATTAAACCAATCAGCATTTAGTAACAAACGTTATATGTTTGTATGTTTGGCTGATCCTAAACAGACAATAGACAGTGGGGGGGAGAAAAAAAAAAAACGAAACATAACGAAGGAAACTTCATTTTGGGAGGGGGGTGAGGGGGTGGGGGTGGGGGGAAGCAAACACTAATTAAACACAGCGGAAGCCCAGACTAAGTTCAACGTGGTGCCATTGACTGGGACATATTTAAATGTTGTTAAATAAAACATGCACATTCCTTACTTTAGGAAGTCAAGTGAAAAACACTCAGACTCTGCTTAATGCACGCGCTGTCTTCCCTGTGGGGGAGGACATCAAACACCGGCTTCACCCGCTCGTCATCCGCCCGAGAGCGCGTGGCCACGGGAGGGGGGGGGGGGGGCACATGCACACCGGACAGGGGCACAACAGTCAGATGGGTCGTTCTTGAGTTGAAGGTCTTTAAAAGTGCACCAAGGAGAACAGCGAACTGTCACATCTCGCTCCAAACAAATCCATTAAACATGTCAGATCTTAGACAGGAGAGCCCAGATGACAGCCCCCGACAACATTCCACAGGAACTCCTGAATAATGCATCCTGTTATCGCGGAGAGAATGGAGCTGTTTGGTGTGACTGAGAAATGGACTGGGCTATAGACCTATAGTTCATTTAAAGTAACATCTTGAACGAAATAAATCATGCTGTATTCGATCTTCCAGTGGGCAGGCTAATGTAGGGAAGCCGAATAATGACAAGGCTTATCACTCAGCCTGGCCTGAATGTGAGAGAGGCTTCATCCTAAACGGAGGTGAAGTCTATCCTCGGTTGGCACAGCGACTCGCCTCAGGTCGACAGGTGAGAAAAGTCCCTGCCTGTTTCAATCTCTAATGAATAAGAACATGGCGGCAAGGTAATGGATGCTTGCCACCGCGCCTCTCAATTATTCAGTGTCTGGGGAACCGGAGCTGGTCCAGCAGGATCGTGTGGAAGCGCTGTGTCACCGGCCGGCAGGGTTCCTCTTTCGGGCAAGAGGACGGACTAGGGCGGCCACTTGAAACACAACTAGACTGGGTTTTTACCTGGGTGAAGAGAAGAGGTCATATTGCCCTGGTGTGGGTCTTTTAATACAGCTGGACACCGAGCATTGTTGGATTTAAATATGTGTCTGACGGATAAAAGTCATCCAAATACTCCATAAACTAACTGTAAAATATTGTAAATATAGAATGATTGATGCAAACAAACTTCCTGCAGACCAGAGCTAGATATAAAATAAATAAAAATAAAATAAATAAACTTCCTCAAGAGTTGGGAATAGATTTGATTGGGAATAGTTTTAGAGAGACATTTTAAATGTGTGTCCTGTATCACAGATGGTGTGTCTGATATCACCTTTCACCTGTCTGCTGCTGCAGGTGCCACTCCCTGTGACGTCACTTCCCTCGAGCTGCCTGGGAATCACCTGTCCTCGAGCCCAGCAGGGGCAGGGCGCGCGCTCTCCATGGTGCTGAAAGTGGCACGCCCCGCTCTCAGAAAAGCCTTCCTAAGAATATCTTCAGTAATTTCATTGCTCATAACACGAAAACAAGTACTGAAAGTATGCTCTAAGTGTGAGTTCAAAGTTAAGTTAAAATGTCATCTTTATTTAATAAAGAACACGCGTTTTGTTGCTGTCAGTATTTGTGTGTCGTGTCTGTATCTACATAGTTTCACACGCTGACAACCTCCACGCCTGCGCAGAGCAGACAGGCCGCTCCATGACTTGTAACTTGTAAATTAAGGAGGGGGGGGAGGCGCCTCCAATGGAAACAGTTCAGTCTGGCATCCGCGAGCCAGAGGAACGAGCCAGGGCCACTTACCTGCTAGGCGCGCGAGGAAGATGATGACCATGAACGGCAAGCAGCATTTCACTATGCACCCCGCGCTGCACGAGCCCAAGTACCCTGGCCTGCACGCGAGCTCGGAAGGCATGCGCAGAGTGTGTCTGCCTGGCCCGCAGGTACGTCTCTGGGTACACTCTTCAGACTTGGCTTAAAAGAAGGATATTCTTTAGTAAATGTTTTTAAAATGATACCTGAGAGAATGTCTGACCCCCCCCCCCTCCCTTTTCTTTATTTTCTTTCACTCTGTCTGGCTCCCTAACTAGCTATCTCCCTTTTACCTCTGAATCCCCCCTCCCGTCCCCCCTCTCTGCCCCCTCCCTCTCTGCCCCCCTCCCGTCCCCCCCCCCCCCTCTCTCTCTCTCATCCATATGTCTTTTCAAGCTAAACTGCAGCTCCATATTAATTTTTATGACCTGTGCTTTGAGGAGGGTTCTCCTCTGTGCTTGGAACATGTTTTTGAATCCTGACTTGACAGAATTCCCCCCTGACTCTGCTGACTCCAGTCTGCTGACTCCAGTCTGCTCCCTCCTGCCTCCAGTTGCAGGGGAACCTCTTCCCTGGCTTTGATGAGAGCCTGCTGGCGCGCGCGGAAGCTCTGGCGGCTGCTGACATCGTCTCTCACGGCAAGAGCCATCCTTTCAAGCCCGACGTCACTTACCATACCATGAGCAGTGTCCCGTGCACCTCCTCCACGGTGCCCATCTCCCACTCGTCCAGCCTCACCTCGCACCATCACCACCACCTCAGCCACGTCCTGGAGAGCGACCTGCTGGATCACCTGTCCTCCGGCCTTGGCGGCATGGGGGCTCCGGACACGTCCGGTCTGAGCACGCAGGCCCATCAGCACCACCTCCAGACCATGGGTCACCTCCACCAGGCGATGAGCATGGCTCACCCCCACTCTCTGTCCGTGCACAGCGGCATGGCGTGCGGCAACGACGTGGAGTCGGATCCGCGCGAGCTGGAAGCCTTCGCAGAGCGCTTCAAACAGCGGCGGATCAAGCTGGGGGTCACCCAGGCGGACGTGGGGTCAGCGCTGGCCAACCTGAAGATCCCCGGGGTGGGATCACTGAGCCAGAGCACAATCTGCAGGTTCGAGTCTCTGACCCTGTCTCACAATAACATGATCGCGCTCAAGCCGGTCCTGCAGGCTTGGCTCGAGGAGGCGGAGGCAGCCCACCGGGAGAGGAACAACAAGCCGGACCTGCTCTGCCAGGACAGGAAGCGGAAGCGCACCTCTATAGCCGCCCCGGAGAAGCGCTCTTTAGAGGCTTACTTTGCCCTCCAGCCTCGACCCTCCTCTGAGAAGATCTCAGCCATAGCAGAGAAACTGGATCTGAAGAAGAACGTGGTTCGGGTTTGGTTCTGCAACCAGAGGCAAAAACAGAAAAGGATGAAATATTCTGCAGTGCATTAATGACCTAACGACCTCCAGGAAAAAGACACTGAGGTGAACTGGGAACTAAGTATCACAGCTTTATTATGTCTTAATTTACACTGTTATTTGGTGTGTCTGGTTGACTCTTTTGTCCAAGTTGTTCGTTGTGTTAACACGTTGTGCTAAAGGTCTATTTTGAGAAGATGTTTTTTTTGTTTGTTTCATCGTTATTTTTTTAATCTCTGGATTGTGTCATAGCGAAAAACGGAATTAAGGAATTAAGAACGGAAATTACAATCATGGTCTGAATTATAAATGCTGAAATCATATATTCTCATTCTAATCACTATTGTCCAAAAATACAATGTTTTCATTTTTTGGGGGGTTCAGTTAAGTCACGTAGAGGGTGTTTGATGATAAAAAGCAGGATCTCTAACATCTTCTACCTTCAATGTGCTCTCATCACTTCACTAAAGGAGAAAAATCATATGTTCACTTTCTCGATTTTTAAAATGATTTATAAAGTGTCACTATTCAAACAAGGGGAATTATTAAAGCTGCTATATATTTTGTGTATTTTGATGTGAACGGTTTAGGAGTTTAAAATGCAGGGATATAAATGATATAAATGTACTGGGAGTATTTTCTTCACTCTTGGATTTCACTTGATAAAATGTGTGCTGTTCAAACTTAATAAATCATTGATATTTTATAAAATATGACTGGATCTATTTTATTTGCACATTATCTGCAAGGTAAAAAAGGTTTCAGGTTATCTGGACACTTCTTTTCTAAATCCAGACGTTTTGACTCCCATCCAGAAGTCATCCTCAAATATCATCAGCTTTATCTGCATCAACACTTTATTTGTTTTTAATTAAACCCAGAAGAACTTGTATTATTATTAAACGAAAATAAAAGTATATAATTTAATGTAATCTAAGTTAATGTGCAGTTGTTTTTAGGCCAGTTGATGATCATTATTTCCAGTATTTTGCATAAATCCTGCCTGGAGACTAAGCAGGTAATGATTCCTTGTAAAACTTCGTTTCTGCATTTCTGAGGGAATTTGATCTGTTTTATTTATAAATGCTCAAAGCGCAGACGAGATTAAAAATGAAACAGTCAGACCATAAATATCAGTTTCTATGTGTGAAATGTGGATGCAGAAAGCGAGATAGGTCATATAGAACATCAGCTAATTACTGCTCCAGTGGGTTTAATTATGAATGGCCTCATGTTACCGTGTTATAAGGTGGGGTTTGAAATCATTAAGTAATGACGATGCAATATTCATTATATATTGGTATAAAACCAAGCTGGGATGCGCGAGGTTAGTATGGGAGCACGCGCAGCCTGTTCGGGAGCACGCGCAGCCTGTTCAGCTCGAGGTAAGATAATTAAAACAGCCTAAAATAATACATCACATTCTGTATAAATATATTTCTGTTTAGTGTCGATTTTTACATTTTATTAGTAGACAAGGCTATTCTTTTTTCAGTTATTGAAACATGTAGGATTTAGACAAGTCTATAGGCCTAGTTTTCAATATGTTCCTGTAAGACTATAACTGCAGTCAAATATTCCTGAGTAAATCGAAATCCTTAATTTTTTATATATATATATATTTTTTTTTTTAATAAAGGCCTATAGCATATTTACTAAAGCATTACGAATGATAAACTTGTTGAGACTATTAAAATGACTATTATCATTTATTATGAAAAATGTCGTTGACTGGAAACATTTGATCACATTTAAAACAAGCTAATAAAAAAGGATAATTCAAGATATTGATGTAAGCACAGTGGTGAACAGGAGTGTTGCCTGGTGGTGCGCCTCCCCGCGGGACCTGCAGCCGGGAGGAGCAACACTCTGCAGCCTGCATGAATATTCTCTTTGATTTGAAGATGGTTTAAGATTAAGAAGGCTCGTCTAAAGAGGGCTGTCCTGTAGCAAAGCCATGACGACATTAGGCCCGGTGGCGATTCTTATAGCTCAGTATGAGAATATCAATGATGAAAGACACAGCCTTGTTATCGTGTTATGTGTGTAGTGATGTTCCCTGTATGTCTGCTCTGTTTCACTCTAGGTTTTCTAATCAAACTTTTAGATTAGCCGTCATCCTCCATGTTCCACCGCCTTCTTGAATCTGAAACAGCCACACTTGGTGTGAGTAAAGTTCCCCTGGTCTGTCCTGTAGCGGAGAGACTAAAGAGAAGCACCTGGAGCCTCCTGACCAGGGACACTGTGACCCACCTGGTGCTTTAATACGGCTGCGATGTCGTAAACCGAGTAGAAGACAGTCCGGTAGCAGGTGGCGACTGACGGTCAATCTATTATTCAGCGCCTGTTGACAGCTGAGGCTATTATCACACAGAGAAGCGCGCCCGTGTCTGAAGGACTGCTTTGGCTTTATATGAAATGTGCCGTGTTGGATAACTTTTAATTGGACGCATACAGGCCAAGATCTGATGGAAATAAACACAGATTTTTAAAATGAAATATCATACATAATTGTTTTCATAGCGCGTTGTTTTGACTTTGAATGGGGGAGAGGAAAGAGACATAAAGATATGGGAAGTTTGGCGGGGTTTATGGCTGTATACATTTCATTATCAATGACCAATTGACTCTTTGCTTTGACAGTAGCCAATGTATTTGTGCACTTGGCAATAAAGCAGTAATGTTAAAACAATATAAACTGAATAGAGGAAGACAACTAAAAGGAGACAGAGAGAGAAAAGGTGAGAAACTAGGAGAGAGAGAGAGAGAGAGAGAGAGAGAGAGAGAGAGAGATGCAGAGAGACAAAGAGAGAGATACAGAGAGACAAAGAGAGAGATGCAGAGAGACAAAGAGAGAGATGCAGAGAGACAAAGAGAGAGATACAGAGAGACAAAGAGAGAGATGCAGAGAGACAAAGAGAGAGATGCAGAGAGACAAAGAGAGAGATGCAGAGAGACAAAGAGAGAGAGAGACAGAGAGAGAGAAATGCAGAGACAAAGAGAGAGAGAGAGAGAGAGAGAGAGAGAGATGCAGAGAGACAAAGAGAGAGAGGGAGAGAGACAAAGAGCGAGACAAAGAGAGAGAGAGAGAGAGAGACAGAGAGAGAGAGAGAGAGACACAGAGAGACAGAGATAGAGAGAGTAGGAAAGTAAAGTTTCCCTGAGATGTTCTCATGCAGAGAAGACAGTCCCTGACAGAATGGGGATGAAGGCACTGTTAAAATGCGGGAGAGACTGAGCTAACACACACACACATTCTCTCTCACACACACACACACACACACACACACACACACACACACACACACACACACACACACACACACACACACACACACACACACACACACACACACACACACACACATCTAAACACACACACAGAGTCCCTGAGAGGGAAGGAGGCTGTGTGGTGCCAGTTGAGGCAGGAGACTCCAGCCCCTCTATTATTGATAGAATGCTGCCAGCAGGAGAATGTGAGCCGTGTGGATCTGACGGCGCAGAGGAGAAGCCTGCTGCCTCGATGCTTCAGAGTCAACTTCTGTTATCGTCACAGTCTCTGGAACCCAGCCTGAGGTACAGGGATCCAGCCTGAGGTACGGGATCCAGCCTGAGGTACAGGAACCCAGCCTGAGGTACAGGGATCCAGCCTGAGGTACAGGAACCCAGCCTGAGGTACAGGGATCCAGCCTGAGGTACAGGGATCCAGCCTGAGGTACGGGATCCAGCCTGAGGTACGGGATCCAGCCTGAGGTACAGGAACCCAGCCTGAGGTACAGGGATCCAGCCTGAGGTAGAGGGATCCAGCCTGAGGTACAGGGATCCAGCCTGAGGTACAGGGATCCAGCCTGAGGTACGGGATCCAGCCTGAGGTAGAGGGATCCAGCCTGAGGTACAGGGATCCAGCCTGAGGTACGGGATCCAGCCTGAGGTACAGGGATCCAGCCTGAGGTACGGGATCCAGCCTGAGGTACAGGAACCCAGCCTGAGGTAGAGGGATCCAGCCTGAGGTACAGGGATCCAGCCTGAGGTACAGGGATCCAGCCTGAGGTACGGGATCCAGCCTGAGGTACAGGAACCCAGCCTAAGGTACAGGGATCCAGCCTGAGGTACGGGATCCAGCCTGAGGTACAGGAACCCAGCCTGAGGTACAGGGATCCAGCCTGAGGTAGAAGGACCCAGCCTGAGGTACAGTGACCCAGCCTGAGGTACAGGGATCCAGCCTGAGGTACAGGGATCCAGCATGAGGTACAGGGATCCAGCCTGAGGTACAGGGATCCAGTCTGCGGTACAGGGATCCAGTCTGCAGTACAGGGATCCAGCCTGAGGTACAGGGATCCAGCCTGAGGTACAGGGACCCAGCCTGAGGTACAGGGATCCAGCCTGAGGTACAGGAATCCAGCATGAGGTACAGGGATCCAGCATGAGGTACAGGGATCCAGCATGAGGTACAGGGATCCAGCATGAGGTACAGGGATCCAGCCTGAGGTACAGGGATCCAGTCTGCGGTACAGGGATCCAGCCTGAGGTACAGGGATCCAGCCTGAGGTACAGGGATCCAGCCTGAGGTACAGGGATCCAGCATGAGGTACAGGGATCCAGCCTGAGGTACAGGGATCCAGCATGAGGTACAGGGATCCAGCCTGAGGTACAGGGATCCAGTCTGCGGTACACACACACACACACACACACACACACACACACACACACACACACACACACACACACACACACACACACACACACACACTGAGATAATACAGCCACACACTTGCTGTAAGTGTAAGATATTTTCTTGTAGCTTTGGATAACAGAAGCAGTTGTTCCATAAATCCAACATGGACATGAATGAAGGCGCACCAGTGCAGGCGTCAGGTGGCTGAGGGGTCAGGGAGGTGGGCTGGTAATCTGAAGGTTCCTGGTTTGAATCCTGGCCGTGAAAACATTAGGTGGTGTCCTTGGGCAAGGCACTTCACCCAACTTGTCTTGGGGGGGAATGTCACTGTACTTACTGTTAGTTGCTCTGAATAAGAGCATCTGATAAATGACGAGAGTGTGCTGCAAGGAGTCTGCCCATAGGTGGCACTGTCACAAGCCTTGTGACTCAAGGTGTTTCCACAGAGTTAAGTGTCGAGGATGCTATGTATAGGCTGAGTGGGATGTGGTTTGGATGACACACACACACACACACACACACACACACACACACACACACACACACACACACACACACACACACACACACACACACACACACACACACACACACACACACACACACACACACACACACACACACACACACACACACACACACACACACACACACAGTAACAGTATAATACAGCTTGTGTATAATTTAGCAGTGCTCCATTATCTAGGCGGCTAGAGAGAGCAGAGGAAGTGACTCAGACATAACTGCCTCTGACGGAGCTCATCAGGAGCAACACTTAGAACCTGGGGGCAGGAGGCAGGGGGCAGGGAGCAGGGGCAGGAGACAGGGGGCAGGAGGCAGGGGGCAGGGAGCAGGGGCAGGAGGCAGGGGGCAGGGGCAGGAGGCAGGGAGCAGGGGCAGGAGGCAGGGGGTAGGGAGCAGGGGCAGGAGGCAGGGGGCAGGAAGCAGGGGGCAGGAGGCAGGGGCAGGAGGCAGGGAGCAGGGGCAGGAGGCAGGGAGCTGGGGGCAGGAGGCAGGGAGCAGGGGCAGGAGGCAGGGAGCTGGGGGCAGGAGGCAGGAGGCAGGGAGCTGGGGGCAGGGAGCTGGGGGCAGGGAGCTGGGGGCAGGGAGCAGGGGCAGGAGGCAGGGAGCTGGGGGCAGGAGGCAGGGAGCAGGGGCAGGAGGCAGGGAGCTGGGGGCAGGAGGCAGGAGGCAGGGAGCTGGGGGCAGGGAGCTGGGGGCAGGGAGCTGGGGGCAGGGAGCAGGGGCAGGAGGCAGGGGGCAGGAAGCAGGGGGCAGGAGGCAGGGAGCAGGGGCAGGAGGCAGGGGGCAGGGAGCAGGGGCAGGAGGCAGGGGGCAGGAAGCAGGGGGCAGGAGGCAGGGAGCAGGGGCAGGAGGCAGGGAGCTGGGGGCAGGAGGCAGGAGGCAGGAGGCAGGGAGCTGGGGGCAGGGAGCTGGGGGCAGGGAGCTGGGGGCAGGGAGCAGGGGCAGGAGGCAGGGAGCTGGGGGCAGGGAGCAGGGGCAGGAGGCAGGGAGCAGGGGCAGGAGGCAGGGGGCAGGGAGCAGGGGCAGGAGGCAGGGAGCTGGGGGCACGGAGCTGGGGGCAGGGAGCAGGGGCAGGAGGCAGGGAGCTGGGGGCAGGAGGCAGGAGGCAGGGAGCTGGGGGCAGGGAGCTGGGGGCAGGGAGCTGGGGGCAGGGAGCAGGGGCAGGAGGCAGGGGGCAGGGGGCAGGGAGCTGGGAGCAGGAAGCAGGGGGCAGGAGGCAGGGAGCTGGGGGCAGGGAGCTGGGGGCAGGGAGCAGGGGCAGGAGGCAGGGAGCTGGGGGCAGGGAGCTGGGGGCAGGGAGCTGGGGGCAGGGAGCAGGGGCAGGAGGCAGGGAGCTGGGGGCAGGGAGCTGGGGGCAGGGAGCTGGGGGCAGGGAGCAGGGGCAGGAGGCAGGGAGCTGGTGGCAGGGAGCAGGGGCAGGAGGCAGGAGGCAGGGAGCTGGGGGCAGGGAGGAGGGGGCAGGGAGCTGGGGGCAGGGAGCTGGGGGCAGGGAGCTGGGGGCAGGGAGCAGGGGCAGGAGGCAGGAGGCAGGGAGCTGGGGGCAGGGAGGAGGGGGCAGGGGCAGGTAGGCTACACACTGTAGCGTGGCTTGAGGGGTAAAGCATATTAACAGCAAACGGAGCGGAATTGGAAAGGAGAAGAGAGTAGAGGAAGGGAGAGGATGATTATGTGAAGTGTAAGGAGGGGTTACAGAGTTCAGGCAGGCATAACTTCCCCCCTCCTCACTCCTCACAACCCTCCACCTTTCTCTCTCCTCCCACCCCTCTCCAACACCCCCACGTCCTCTTTAGGGACAGCCCTGGAGGTAAACTGCCCAAGGTATCACACAGGGAGAGGCCAGGATGTGTGTGTGTGTGTGTGTGTGTGTGTGAGTGTGTATAGGATGACTGTATGATTAACAAAGGACTAGACAAACACAGAAACGACTCATCCTCTGAAGTATGTGCAAAATAACGTTTAATTTTTTTTTCAGTTTTTCCAGTCCAGTTGACTGACTGTATCGTGTGTGTGAGAATAAATATACAGTATATCTGGAATTTAAATATCACAGTTATTCAAATAAATTACACAGACATCAAAAACATTGGGAGGGAACTTGATTTGAGCCACAGTGGAGGGCAGACAACAGAAGAACTAGGGAGTCAGGTGGCTCAGCGGTTAAGGTGTTGGGCTAGTGATCGGAAGGTTGCATGTTCGAGTCCTGGCTGTGGCTATGTGATGTTGTGTCCTTAGGCAAGGCACTTCACCCTACTTGCCTCAGGGGTGGGGGGGGAATGTCCCTGTACTTACTGTAAGTCACTCTGGATAAGAGCGTCTGCTAAATGTAAATGATGTAAATGTACACTATCTCAAACACTTTAACAGAACCAAGTAGGAGAGGATCAGCTGTCACATGACACAATGATGAGGTTAGAATGTGTGTGTGTCATGGAGTTTGGGGATTCTAGTATGTAGAGTGTGTGTGTGTGTGTGTGTGTTCCGGTGCTACTTGGCCTTACTGGAGAACAGCTTCTGGGCACAGAGCAGCAGGTGATTCAGAAGCTCCCTGCCCTGCATGTGGTTTTCAGAGTTCAGATGTTCTGGAAACCTTTCCTGACGTTCTAGAACATTTCCCTGACCTTTAGGAACGTTCTCCTGACGTTCTAGAACATTCCTTTGACCTTTAGGAACGTTCTCCTGATGTTCTGGAACATTCCCTTGACCTTTAGGAACGTTCTCCTGATGTTCTGAAACATTCCCTTGACCTTTAGGAACGTTCTCCTGATGTTCTGAAACATTCCCTTGACCTTTAGGAACGTTCTCCTGATGTTCTGAAACATTCCCTTGACCTTTAGGAACGTTCTCCTGATGTTCTGAAACATTCCCTTGACCTTTAGGAACGTTCTCCTGATGTTCTGTATTCTTCCTGGGCTTCTTCTGCAAAACACACACACAACAACATTAACACACAACTCAAAACACACACTGCAAAACACACACAAAACAAAACACACAACTCAAAACAAACACAACAGCATTAACACACACTGCAAAACACACACAACAGCATTAACACACAACGCAAAACACAACTGTGTGAGGAGTCTGAGAGATGTGTGTGACAGGATTGTGTGTCAGGGAAAGAGTGCAAGCGACTGTGTGGGTGTGTGCAGAGCGTTGTGTGTGTGAGTGTGCAGAGCGTTGTGTGTGTGTGTGTGTGCAGAGCGTTGTGTGTGTGTGTGCAGAGCGTGTTAATGTTGTCTAGATGCTCGCTGATGTTGGGTTCTATCAAGCTGCTATGCTCAGTGGCTGAAGCTCTTTTGTAAAGCTCTCTCTTGTAAGTCGCTTTGGATAAAAGCGTCTGAAAAGTGAATAAATGTAAATGTAAATATGTTAAGTGTAGGTGTGTGTGTAGGTACCATGTTGTTGAGGACATGAGTCAGCAGATGTGACAGATCTCGTCGTCCTTCCCAGCTGTGTAGGATGCTGTTGGCTCGGCTGAAGAAGTCTTGCTGAACACAGGAAGACACAGTCAGCTTCAGGATCTGTGGCCTCTTACTACAGCTGAGGCCAGTGTGGTGCAAACCCCACCATTACCATGACTACATACACCAGAGAGGAGGGGAGGTGAAGAGAGAGGAGGGGAGGTGAAGAGAGAGGAGGGGAGGTGAAGAGAGAGGAGGGGAGGTGAAAAGAGAGGAGGGGAGGTGAAGAGAGAGGAGGGGAGGTGAAGAGAGAGGAGACAAGGAGAGCTGAGGAGATGGGAGGAGGAGTAATGTGAGGGTGGGAGGAGTAATGTGAGGGGGGGAGGGAGGGTGGGGTTACCTGGCAGTTTAGATGTCTGATGTCAGGAACCCACTTGTCCAGATCTGCCTGTGGAACACACAACAGAGAAGCTTCAATAACCCAGTGCAGACAGACTGTTCATCCAGGACTATGGGGTTGACTTTATAACTGTGTTGAGGTCAAATCACACCACAGAGGCCTTCATGCAGTGGGGGGGCATGCAGTTCACCCCTGGGCATTCAATGAGGTCCTACACAGTCCCACCAGAATGAACCCACCTCTAACTACCATCATTAGGATACCATGGCTTTAGACATGATACAGTTAGACAGAAAAACACAGTTTAACAGTGGGCGACCTCTCCTTATGAGGTCTAGCCTTTCTTCAAAAGTTTGTCTTGAGAATGGCATTTGAACTATATCTTCAACCAAATCAATATCTTCCCCTCCTTTCGCCTTTGTGCGTAAAAAACAGTGTTTATAGTACACAACTTAATTTGTTTATCGTGTTGAAGCTCAAAGGCGTGGGCCAGCTAGCAGGCGTAGAGAAGTCAACTCGAAAGCTGATTGGTTAACGAGTTTCATTTCAAATCACTTTAAGCTACAGGTGTCCATACTGTTGATTCTGAAGGCCTGAGGGCAGATTTAAGACCCTGGCAACACACGATGGCTGAATATGATTGGATAAAATAACCCTAACCCTAACCCAACATGAAGGCCAGCCTTCAAAATCTCAACCTGAGGCTGGAAGCATAGCGTGAGACCAAGAGGAAAAGTAGAACAATGAGGAATAATGTCATATATATTTAAGGAAAAATGTATTCAAATTAAAATATTATTTATAATATTCTGATGTTTAGGCCAGCAGAGAAGGCCTTGCTGACTGGTGACAGGGTTAGAGAGGTGGAACAGTCCAGAAGCATCAGACTGGTGACAGGGTTAGAGAGGTGGAACAGTCCAGAAGCATCAGACTGGTGACAGGGTTAGAGAGATGGAACAGTCCAGAAGCATCAGGCTGGTGACAGGGTTAGAGAGGTGGAACAGTCCAGAAGCATCAGACTGGTGACAGGGTTAGAGAGATGGAACAGTCCAGAAGCATCAGGCTGGTGACAGGGTTAGAGAGGTGGAACAGTCCAGAAGCATCAGGCTGGTGACAGGGTTAGAGAGGTGGAACAGTCCAGAAGCATCAGACTGGTGACAGGGTTAGAGAGATGGAACAGTCCAGAAGCATCAGGCTGGTGACAGGGTTAGAGAGGTGGAACAGTCCAGAAGCATCAGACTGGTGACAGGGTTAGAGAGATGGAACAGTCCAGAAGCATCAGGCTGGTGACAGGGTTAGAGAGGTGGAACAGTCCAGAAGCATCAGACTGGTGACAGGGTTAGAGAGATGGAACAGTCCAGAAGCATCAGGCTGGTGACAGGGTTAGAGAGATGGAACAGTCCAGAAGCATCAGAGGCCTCAGCCTGCCGGCCATCAACCACAAGAGCTCAAAGATGTTTCGGTCAGAACCACCACCATCGCCTCGGCGACCTTGGGCCATTACCTGGTTTGCGGCGAGCGTGCGGTTGACCTCCAGGATGAACTTCTCCAGGAGGACCATGTTGACGTCGACCACGGGAAACAACCTCGCTGGACGGGCTGCTGCCATCTCCACGGTGACAAGGAGGAAGAGGAAAGGGGCGAGCATCTTCATCCTGGTGCTGTGTTGTGTCAGATTCTCAGCTAGGTTCTGTGGAGATGTCGAGAGTCTGGGCGAACCACAGGTTTGAACTCAGAAGATCAACGTGCTGGTTTATATGAGAAACTCCCAGGATGCTGTGCGGTCAATTCTGCCCACCTCCTTTATACTGCATCATCAGTCAATAGCTGCACATGGAGAGGATATGTCTTAATCTTGATGGTTTGTGGTTGATGTAGAGCAGAGAGGGGAAAACAGACAGTGTGGATTCTTTGAAGAGCGGACCTATGTGTGGTTACTTATCTACCTGGTCGCTTAAACACACTCGTTTGCACATATACGTTCAATAAACACACAAAATCACAAGGTCACTGATTTATATTTGAACATACATTCAGGACAGACATGAACAGGATGAACCAGGAAGCATTAACATTGAAAAGATTACACTTGGAGTTCTAACAGTTTGAGAATCAAACCTCCATATTACAGCTGAGTGGAAAAGTGTGTATGATGACAAGAACATATGTGATGTCTGTAAATTGGTCTGTTTGTATGCATACATTCATGTGTGTGTGTGTGTTTCTGCCTGTGTGTGTGTGTGTGCGTGCCTCTGTGTCTGTGTGCCTGAGTGTGTGTGTGCCTGTGAGTGTGTGTATGTGTCTGCCTGTGTGTGTGTGTCTGCCTGTGTGTGTATGCGTGTGTGTGTGTGTGTGCCTGTGTGTGTTAGTGTAGGTAGGAGGACAGTGAGGCCACGCTGCACTTGGTGATCTCGGAGTGTTGTTCCGGAGTCTTCCGGATGCGGTAGAAGTGTTCCACGTAGTTGGACCGTCCCAGCAGCTCCACAAAGTCCTCATCATGGGTGATGACCAGCAGCTGGAAGTTCCTCTGGCTGGAACGAGACTTGATGATCCTGGAGGGTCAGAGAGGACCCACGCTTTAGCCCCTCTGGTGAGGTGGAGCTGGGGGGCATGGATTAGATTCCCTCCCCCTCCCCTGACTTCAGGGGGTATCACATGTTCCCAGTGTGATCACATGTTCCCAGTGTGATCACATGTTCCCAGTGTGATCACATGTTCCCAGTGTGATCACATGTTCCCAGTGTGATCACATGTTCCCAGTGTGATCACATGTTCCCAGTGTGATCACATGTTCCCAGTGTGATCACATGTTCCCAGTGTGATCACATGTTCCCAGTGTGATCACATGTTCCCAGTGTGATCACATGTTCCCAGTGTGATCACATGTTCCCAGTGTGATCACATGTTCCCAGTGTGATCACATGTTCCCAGTGTGATCACATGTTCCCAGTGTGATCACATGTTCCCAGTGTGATCACATGTTCCCAGTGTGATCACATGTTCCCAGTGTGATCACATGTTCCCAGTGTGATCACATGTTCCCAGTGTGATCACGTGTTCCCAGTGTGATCACGTGTTCCCAGTGTGATCACGTGTTCCCAGTGTGATCACATGTTCCCAGTGTGATCACATGTTCCCAGTGTGATCACATGTTCCCAGTGTGATCAGTTTGGGTGCATTTGATCACTTTGGGGACTAAATGTGAGTAGATTTGATCAAACTATTAACGCTGATTGAGAGTGCATTAGATTGAACTTACTCTATGAGAGCGTGAGCCAGGGACTCAATGTTCTCACGGTCCAAGTTGGTGGTGGGCTCATCCAGAGCCAGGATACCACAGTTCAGGCAGAAGGTTTCAGCCAGGGCAAGGCGGATGATGAGGGAGGCCAGCACCTACACACACACACACACACACACACACACACACACACACACACACACACACACACACACACACACACACACACACACACAAAACACACACACACACACACAAAACACACACACACAAAACACACACACACACAGTTTGGCATTTAATCAGATATGACATTCCTATCACATGAAGTCACCCACAGAAAGTAGGCTTTTAAAACAGAAAGTCAGATGGCTCAGCGGGTTAATGCTCTTGGGTATAGCCCTTCACCCTACTTGCCTCTGGGGGAATGTCCCTGTACTTAAAGTGTAAGTCACTCTGGATAAACAGGTGTGCTAAATGAGGTATTATTAAGTTTGTGAGAACCTTCTGTCCGGCACTGCAGCGTCCCCTCATGTCCAGGGCAGTGTCACCCTTCACCATGACAACACGGTAGTTGTAGGTTCTCCTCTTCATCCCAGCAGATGCGTTGTCATCCACATCAGACCTGATCTCCACGTACTCTATATCTGGAGGAGAGGTCAAGGGTTAAACCTGATCTCTACATACTCTATATCTGGAGGAGAGGTCAAGGGTTAAACCTGATCTCTACATACTCTATATCTGGAGGAGAGGTCAAGGGTTAAACCTGATCTCCACATACTCTATATCTGGAGGAGAGGTCAAGGGTTAAACCTGATCTCTACATACTCTATATCTGGAGGAGAGGTCAACGTTCAACCATTTCACATACAGGGATCTAGTTTAGAAGGGATCTAGATTTGAGGGGATCTAGTTTAAAAAGGATCTAGTTTAGAGGGGATTGGATAAAGAAGGGATCTAGTTTAAAAAGGATCTAGTTTAGAGGGGATTGGATAAAGAAGAGATCTAGTTTAGAAGGAATCTGGTTCAGAGGGGATCGGGTAAGGAAGGGATCTAGTTTAGAAGGGATCTGGTTCAGAGGGGATCTGGTTCAGAGGGGATCTGGTAAAGAAGGGATCTAGTTTAGAAGGGATCTGGTTCAGAGGGGATCTGGTAAATAAGGGATTTAGTTTAAAAGGTAATTTCGTTTCGACAGGATCTGGTAGAAGAAGGGATCTGGTTTGGAGGCTGGAACGAGATCACCTTGTCCCCTGTAGGTGCTCCTCCAGAGATCTCTGATGATCTTGTTGATCTCATCCATCTTCATACTGTGAAACTTCATTATAGCACTGAACCGAAGAGAGGAGAGGAGGAGGAGAAAGAGGAGAGAGATGAACGAGAAAGGATCGAATCATTAATGTCAACAAAGCGTGGTATGATGGCAAAGTTCCTACCCTAAAATGCTGACTATGAATGAATGAATTGTTGGGTCTTACATTTACATGTATTCATTTAGCAGACGCTTTTCTCCAAAGCGACTTACATTAAGTACAGACACATTCTCCCTGAGGCAAGTAGGGTGAAGTGCCTTGCCCAAGGACACAACGTCATTTAGCCACAGCGGGGGATCAATCTCACAACCTTCCGATCATGAGGCCAACGCCCTGCTGAGCCAGCTGACTCCCTGAGGGTCTTACCGGGCAGTCAAGATAATTCCACTAACAAAGTTAGGGAGAAGGTGAAAGGGAGTGAGATACAAAGAAGAGAGAGAGAAGACAGGTGGAGATGAGCAAGAGGGAGAGAGACACAGAGATGGAAGGAAAGAGTCAGATGGAGACAGAAAGAGGGAGATATCTATCTTAGCCAGAGTACTTGGAAGAACGGCATCAGCAGTTACAAGGAGCTGGTGAGGATGCAGACATTATCACCCCACATGTTCATCTTAGACCACACCAGCTTAGACCAGGACCTGAACTAGACCCAGACCCCTAACCAAGTGCAAGAAAAGCTCTCTCTTGGAAGTCGTTTTGGATAAAAGTGTCTGCTAAATGAATAAAGGCCAATGTTAATGTGCCTCTTGCATTACTAATCCCACAGTCATAAGCTGTGCAGTCTAACAAACCACAAGATTCAAAGCAGCCTAGCGATGACACTGAGGAAGTGGACAGACGCTTCCTGTCTCACGATGATAATCACCATCACCTCAGTCATTTCTGAAAATCAGAACTCGTCTTTGATTGGCTGATAAGCATCACACTGCTCATCTCTGGAGGCTCCGCCCCTTTACTTAATGTAGCCGCCCATCTGATTTGGCGTGACCTTATATGTAGTTGCGCATCCTCCTAATCTTCCACCTCCTCACTGTCATCATCTCTTTCGCGCGGTCCCTGTGATCTCTCGGCTCCGAGGCCAATCTCTCCATCTGATTTACTGGGAAATTCATGTCTTGTCTGACTGAATCTGGAAAACCCAAGCAAGTTACCCAGAGAAATGACTCAGCCATGTTTTTTACTAATGCTCAAAAAAGATCAAAAGTACCTCTAACCTCTCCTCTCCTCACTCCTCCATTCTCTCCTCCTAACTTGTTCAACTTCTCCTCTCCTTCAGCCTCTCCTCCTAACTCCTCTCTGACCTCTCCTCCTAACTCCTCTCTGACCTCTCCTCCTAACTCCTCTCTGACATCTCCTACTGACTCCTCTCTGACCTCCTAACTCCTCCCTGACCTCTCCTCCTAACTCCTCCTTGACCTCCTAACTCCTCTCTGACATCTCCTCCTAACTCCTCCCTGACCTCCTAACTCCTCCCTGACCTCCTAACTCCTCCTTGACCTCCTAACTCCTCTCTGACCTCTCCTCCTAACTCCTCCCTGACCTCCTAACTCCTCCTTCACCTCCTAACTCCTCTCTGACCACTCCTCCTAACTCCTCCCTGATCTCCTAACTCCTCCTTGACCTCCTTACTCCTCCTTCACCTCCTAACTCCTCCTTGACCTCCTTACTCCTCCTTCACCTCCTAACTCCTCTCTGACCACTCCTCCTAACTCCTCCCTGATCTCCTAACTCCTCCTTGACCTCCTTACTCCTCCTTCACCTCCTAACTCCTCTCTGATCTCCTAACTCCTGACCTCATTTCTCAATTCTTCCACAAAACCCCTCCCTGCTTCCCCTCCCTCCCTCCCATCCCACCCCCAGCCCTCTACTCCCTTCCCCCACTCCCTCACGCACTGGTCCAGGGCCTTGTGGTACACATTCAGGTCCTCGTTGGCGAGCTCCGTGGTCCTCATGACGATGAGCTTGTCCCTGTAGCGCTCGTCAGCTTGGCCATACTGCTCCTCTCTCAGCTCCTTCCGGAAGCGGAGGATCTCCTCCTCGAAGCCCTTCTGGCGCCCCAGAGCCACGCTGCGGCTCCTCTTCAGCTCCTCCACACGTCTCTCAGACTCCCGGCGCTCCCTGGAGGGAGCAGGAAGGACAAGGTGAAGGGAGACGAGGATGAGAGGAGACGGGTAGCAGAAGGTAAAAAGGGGGAAGAACAGGTGTAACTCCATCTGATTTCACTAAGTAGAGAACCTCGTTGGTGAAATCAGCTGGTGTAGTTGCTTGGCTGACACATGCAATCCTGCACCCTCTTGGCCCTCGATGGCGCTAGCTTGACACGCCTGCCTTCGCATCTCAGCAAGATGTGCAGGATTACCCAGGAGGCCGTGCAGTATGTGTGTGCGTCCTGCTGTTGTGCTCACGTTCGCAGCTTGAGGACCTGCATGGTGCCCATCTCCTGCAGCAGAGCGTGCCTCTTCACCGTCACCTCCTTCAGCTCCTCCACACGCCTCCGCAGGGTCAGGTTATCCTGCAGGCAGCGCTCCTGGACCTGCCGTGCAGACAGCCCCAACCAGACGCTCACTAAGAACCAAGGGGCTAGGCTAGCTAGCGAAAGGGCTTTTAAAGATGGCTATCAAAGTGACAAAGGTGTTACTGAATTGTGAAGGTAGTACTAGAAGGTACTAGTTTTGAGGTGCAAAACAGACAATTACATCAAAATGTATTTGTATAGCCCAGTCCAGATAACTGGACTGTAATGATGCTAGGCTAGCTAGACTATTATGGTGCTAGACAAGCTAACTAGTTAGGGATGCTATATAGTGATGCTCGTTGCTAGGTAGCGATACTCGTTGCTAGGTAACGATGCTAGGTAGCTAGCTACCCTCTGTGTGTCAATGTCCTGTCGGATGTTGCCCATCTCCTTGCTGATCTTCTCTTTCTGCTTCTCTGCTTCATGCAGATTGGTACTGGTCTCCTGGAGCTCAGCCTCTTTTTGCTGTAACAACAACAACAACAACAACAACAACAACAACAATCAAAAACAACAACAATCAAAAACAAAAAAACAACAATCAACAACATCAGCCATCCAATGACCAAACACTTTGAATCCATTTACATTAAACTGCCAGTTTTACTAATACTTTGATACAAAGAGTGCATTTATACTGTATATATATATATATATATATAAAGATCAGCAGTGTGTAGTTCTAACAGTATACTGAGTCAAAGAACATAGAATGGAACCTTTAACAAGAAACACTCTCAATGGATGGATGTGTGATTTAGACTCTATTTACATCAGGACATCATTCTCAGCACTTTTTGATTTGTCTCAATGTCAATAAGGTTAAACAGTAATGTCTTTGTTGAGTTTATTTTGTCCCTCTAAAAAGAATGCAGCCCCCCCCTTTTTTTTGGGCTAAACTACATCTATTTCAAAACTATCCCATGTGGGGGGGGGGGGGGGGGGGGGGGGGGCAGTCAGTGCCTGGCTCATTAGGAGAACGTGTGTCGACAGGAAGCAGCGTGCCAACAGAACACAGGAACTAGACTATTTAGACTATTTAGAACCACTGTTTGAAGGACTCTTTTTAAGTTGATGTAAAGGTTCAAGTTTATTCATCTTTCTTTTGACATCTTTTGCTGTGCCAACACGATGTTGTGTCCTTGGGCAAGGCACTTGCCTCTTACCTACTTGCCTCAGGGGGGAATGTCCCTGTAAGTCACTCTGGATAAGAGCATCTGATAATAACTAAATGTCAGTGTAACTAAATAACTCATCTGATCAGTTACACACTGTACAGCACCAGCTACAACAAGGAAGTGGATAACAATCAGGAAAGTTTAAAAACCCAAAACTGAATCTAGTTTTATCGCTACAATCTTGATTAGTCTATGTGTAGTAAATGAGTTCGATTGGACATGATTCGGAAAGGAACACTGCCCATATTAGGTGCCACAGTTGTCAGAGCAGAAACTAAACCATGAAGTCTGTAGACCTCTGAGACAGGAAAACAGAACTAGGGGAGAGGACAGACCTAGGGAAGAGGACAGGCCTAGGGACGAGGACAGACCTAGGGACGAGGACAGACCTAGGGAAGAGGACAGACCTAGGGACGAGGACAGACCTAGGGCAGAGGACAGACCTAGGGACGAGGACAGACCTAGGGATGAGGACAGACCTAGGGAAGAGGACAGACCTAGGGAAGAGGACAGACCTAGGGCAGAGGACAGACCTAGGGAAGAGGACAGACCTAGGGAAGAGGACAGACCTAGGGACGAGGACAGACCTAGGGAAGAGGACAGACCTAGGGCAGAGGACAGACCTAGGGAGGAGGACAGACCTAGGGATGAGGACAGACCTAGGGAAGAGGACAGACCTAGGGAAGAGGACAGACCTAGGGACGAGGACAGACCTAGGGAAGAGGACAGACCTAGGGACGAGGACAGACCTAGGGAAGAGGACAGACCTAGGGAAGAGGACAGGCCTAGGGAAGAGGACAGACCTAGGGAAGAGGACAGACCTAGGGACGAGGACAGACCTAGGGAAGAGGACAGGCCTAGGGACGAGGACAGACCTAGGGAAGAGGACAGCAACTGTGTGCAGAACTGAAGACCCAGTGAACACAACAAACTCCATAATGATCTGGTCTGATGAAGCAAAGATAGAACTCTTTAGCCTGAATGCTGAGAGTCATGTCTGGAGGAACCCTGGCACTGCTCATCATCTGGTCAGTACCTGGTCAGTACTTGGTCAGTACCTGGTCAGTACCTGGTCAGTACTTGGTCAGTACTTGGTCAGTACCTGGTCAGTACCTGGTCAGTACTTGGTCAGTACCTGGTCAGTACCTGGTCAGTACCTGGTCAGTACCTGGTCAGTACTTGGTCAGTACCTGGTCAGTACCTGGTCAGTACCTGGTCAGTACCCTCCCTACAGTGAATCCTGGTGGTAGCTGCATCATCTTGTGGGGAATCATATTACAGCAGCAGGAACTGAGACTAGTCAGGACAGGAAAAGATGAACACAGCAATGCAGAGAGACAATCTAAATGAGAACCTGCTCCAGATCGCTCTGGACCCTTAGACTGGGCCAAAGGATCTTCCTACAGGGGTAAGACCCACAGCACACAGCTCAGATAATGTAGAGAAGGTCCTTCAGTGGCCCAGACAGCGTCCAGAGTAGAACCCAACTGAACATCTCTGAAGAGATCTGAAAATGACTGAGCACCAGCGCTTCCTATCACATTTGATGAGAGCTTGAGAGGCCAAATATTAGTGCCAAGCTTGTAGCATCATACTCAGAAAGACGCGAGACTGTAACTGCTGACAACGATGCTTCAAGGTGTTACGCAAAGGCTCTGAATACTTAGACACTGGTACGTAATTTGTTTGGCCAATCTATTATAAAAATATAAAACTTTTCTCATTTTGTAATTATAGGGTAGTGTGTGTAGAACTGAGGCAAAAAATTGCATTTAAACTATTTTGATATAAACATTATTTTGGTGAAACACTGTGAATACTTTGCAGATGAGCTATGACTGAGAATGAGATTGGAAGCAGAACCTCTTTGTATTTGTCTTTCCCCTCTTCTGTGTATCTGGTGATCTCCCTCTCCAGCAGGGCAATGCTCTTCATTCGCTCTCTGATGCTGTTGATCTTGAACAGACAGAAGAACACCAGGGTTACTCTGCAGAGCAGGGGGCAGGGGGGAGAGGGAGCGCTACAGAGAGGGAGGGACACGTCCGAGAGACAGACAGGGAGAGAGAAGGGGAGAGCATGAGAGACACCAGCGTACCTTCTCCTGGTTCTGCTCTTGTCTCTGTTGTCTCTTCTCCATCAGCTCCTCTTTCTCCTGCTGCAGTTTCTCCAGAGCCGAGGCTAAAGGACTCACCTGCTCCTTGGCTTCCTAAACACACGTTATACACACAACAATAAGAACACTCTCCTTGTTTCCTGACCTGGATCTCTCTCTGCAGAGCCTGTATCTCAGCTGTGTGCTGACCTGTATCTCTCTCTGCAGAGCCTGTATCTCAGCTGTGTGCTGACCTGTATCTCTCTCTGCAGAGCCTGTATCTCAGCTGTGTGCTGACCTGTATCTCTCTCTGCAGAGCCTGTATCTCTCTCTGCAGAGCCTGTATCTCAGCTGTGTGCTGACCTGTATCTCTCTCTGCAGAGCCTGTATCTCTCTCTGCAGAGCCTGTATCTCTCTCTGCAGAGCCTGTATCTCTCTCTGCAGAGTCTGTATCTCAGCTGTGTGCTGACCTGTATCTCCCTCTGCAGAGCCTGTATCTCTCTCTGCAGAGCCTGTATCTCTCTCTGCAGAGCCTGTATCTCTCTCTGCAGAGCCTGTATCTCTCTCTGCAGAGCCTGTATCTCTCTCTGCAGAGCCTGTATCTCTCTCTGCAGAGCCTGTATCTCTCTCTGCAGAGCCTGTATCTCAGCTGTGTGCTGACCTGTATCTCTCTCTGCAGAGCCTGTATCTCTCTCTGCAGAGCCTGTATCTCAGCTGTGTGCTGACCTGTATCTCTCTCTGCAGAGCCTGTATCTCAGCTGTGTGCTGACCTGTATCTCTCTCTGCAGAGCCTGTATCTCAGCTGTGTGCTGACCTGTATCTCTCTCTGCAGAGCCTGTATCTCAGCTGTACTGACCTGTATCTCTCTCTGCAGAGCCTGTATCTCAGCTGTGTGCTGACCTGTATCTCTCTCTGCAGAGCCTGTATCTCAGCTGTGTGCTGACCTGTATCTCTCTCTGCAGAGCCTGTATCTCTCTGCAGAGCCTGTATCTTTCTCTGCAGAGCCTGTATCTCTCTGCGTGCTGACCTGTATCTCTCTCTGCAGAGCCTGTATCTCAGCTGTACTGACCTGTACCTCTCTCTGCAGAGCCTGTATCTCAGCTGTACTGACCTGTATCTCTCTCTGCAGAGCCTGTATCTCAGCTGTACTGACCTGTATCTCTCTCTGCAGAGCCTGTATCTCTCTCTGCAGAGCCTGTATCTCAGCTGTACTGACCTGTATCTCTCTCTGCAGAGCCTGTATCTCTCTCTGCAGAGCCTGTATCTCTCTCGGTAGAGTCTGTATCTCAGCTGTACTGACCTGTACCTCTCTCTGCAGAGCCTGTATCTCAGCTGTACTGACCTGTATCTCTCTCTGCAGAGCCTGTATCTCAGCTGTACTGACCTGTATCTCTCTCTGCAGAGCCTGTATCTCAGTTGTACTGACCTGTATCTCTCTCTGCAGAGCCTGTATCTCAGTTGTGTGCTCCACGCTGGTCTCCTCCAGCTGCTGTTGTTTCTGGATTCGGGAGGACAGCAGCAGTTTCTGGGCCTGAGTTTCGTTCACGCTGCTCTTCAAGCTCTGGATGTGATCCTGCTGGTCAGAGATCTGCTTCCTCTTCAACTCGATACGGCTGCTAACTGGACACAGGAGGGTGGGAGAGAGAGTCTAACTGGTGTCAGGCTGTGTGTGTGTGTGTGTGTGTGAGGCTCGTACTGGTGTCCAGGCTGTCTGTGTGTGTGTGACGCTCGTACTGGTGTCCAGGCTGTCTGTGTGTGTGTGAGGCTCGTACTGGTGTCCAGGCTGTCTGTGTGTGTGTGACGCTCGTACTGGTGTCCAGGCTGTCTGTGTGTGTGTGTGTGTGTGTGTGAGGCTCGTACTGGTGTCCAGGCAGTGCTGTGTGTGTGTGTGTGTGTGTGTGTGTGTGTGTGTGTGAGGCTCGTACTAGTGTCCAGGCAGTGCTGTGTGTGTGTGTGTGTGTGTGTGAGGCTCGTACTGGTGTCCAGGCAGTGCTGTGTGTGTGTGTGTGAGTGAGGCTCGTACTAGTGTCCAGGCAGTGCTGTGTGTGTGTGTGTGTGTGTGTGTGTGAGGCTCGTACTAGTGTCCAGGCAGTGCTGTGTGTGTGTGTGTGTATGTGTGTGTGTGTGTGTGTGTGTGTGAGGCTCGTACTGGTGTCCAGGCAGTGCTGTGTGTGTGTGTGTGTGTGTGTGTGTGAGGCTCGTACTAGTGTCCAGGCAGTGCTGTGTGTGTGTGTGTGTATGTGTGTGTGTGTGTGTGTGTGTGTGAGGCTCGTACTGGTGTGTTAGGCTCGTACTGGTGTCCATGCAGTGCTGTGTGTGTGTGTGTGTGTGTGTGTGAGGCTCGTACTAGTGTCCAGGCAGTGCTGTGTGTGTGTGTGTGTATGTATGTGTGTGTGTGTGTGTGTGTGTGTGTGAGGCTCGTACTGGGCAGTGCTGTGTGTGTGTGTGTGTGTGTGTGTGTGTGTGTGAGGCTCGTACTAGTGTCCAAGCAGTGCTGTGTGTGTGTGTGTGTGTGTGTGTGTGTGTGTGTGTGTGTGTGTGTGTGTGTGTGTGTGTGTGAGAGAGGCTCGTACTGGTGTCCAGGCAGTGCTGTGTGTGTGTGTGTGTGTGTGTGAGGCTCGTACTAGTGTCCAGGCAGTGCTGGGTGTGTGTGTGTGTGTGTGTGTGTGTGAGAGAGGCTCGTATTGGTGTCCAGGCAGTGCTGTGTGTGTGTGTGTGTGTGTGTGAGGCTCGTACTGGTGTCCAGGCAGTGCTGTGTGTGTGTGTGTGAGGCTCGTACTAGTGTCCAGGCAGTGCTGTGTGTGTGTGTGTGTGTGTGAGGCTCGTACTGGTGTCCAGGTAGTGCTGTGTGTGTGTGTGTGTGTGTGTGTGTGTGTGTGTGAGGCTCGTACTAGTGTCCAGGCAGTGCTGTGTGTGTGTGTGTGAGGCTCGTACTGGTGTCCAGGCAGTGCTGTGTGTGTGTGTGTGTGTGTGTGTGAGGCTCGTACTGGTGTCCAGGCAGTGCTGTGTGTGTGTGTGTGTGTGTGTGAGGCTCGTACTAGTGTCCAGGCAGTGCTGTGTGTGTGTGTGTGTGTGTGTGTGTGAGGCTCGTACTGGTGTCCAGGCAGTGCTGTGTGTGTGTGTGTGTGTGTGTGTGTGTGTGAGGCTTGTACTGGTGTCCAGGCAGTGCTGTGTGTGTGTGTGTGTGAGGCTCGTACTGGTGTCCAGGCAGTGCTGTGTGTGTGTGTGTGTGTGTGTGTGTGTGTGTGAGGCTCGTACTGGTGTCCAGGCAGTGCTGTGTGTGTGTGTGTGTGTGTGTGTGTGTGAGGCTCGTACTAGTGTCCAGGCAGTGCTGTGTGTGTGTGTGTGTGTGTGTGAGGCTCGTACTAGTGTCCAGGCAGTGCTGTGTGTGTGTGTGTGTGTGTGTGTGTGAGGCTCGTACTAGTGTCCAGGCAGTGCTGTGTGTGTGTGTGTGTATGTATGTGTGTGTGTGTGTGTGTGTGTGAGGCTCGTACTGGGCAGTGCTGTGTGTGTGTGTGTGTGTGTGTGTGTGAGGCTCGTACTAGTGTCCAAGCAGTGCTGTGTGTGTGTGTGTGTGTGTGTGTGTGTGTGTGTGTGAGAGAGGCTCGTACTGGTGTCCAGGCAGTGCTGTGTGTGTGTGTGTGTGTGTGTGTGAGGCTCGTACTAGTGTCCAGGCAGTGCTGGGTGTGTGTGTGTGTGTGTGTGTGTGTGAGAGAGGCTCGTATTGGTGTCCAGGCAGTGCTGTGTGTGTGTGTGTGTGTGTGTGAGGCTCGTACTGGTGTCCAGGCAGTGCTGTGTGTGTGTGTGTGAGGCTCGTACTAGTGTCCAGGCAGTGCTGTGTGTGTGTGTGTGTGTGTGAGGCTCGTACTGGTGTCCAGGTAGTGCTGTGTGTGTGTGTGTGTGTGTGTGTGTGTGTGTGTGTGTGTGTGTGTGAGGCTCGTACTAGTGTCCAGGCAGTGCTGTGTGTGTGTGTGTGAGGCTCGTACTGGTGTCCAGGCAGTGCTGTGTGTGTGTGTGTGTGTGTGTGTGTGTGAGGCTCGTACTGGTGTCCAGGCAGTGCTGTGTGTGTGTGTGTGTGTGTGTGTGAGGCTCGTACTAGTGTCCAGGCAGTGCTGTGTGTGTGTGTGTGTGTGTGTGTGTGTGTGTGTGTGTGTGTGTGTGTGTGTGTGTGAGGCTCGTACTGGTGTCCAGGCAGTGCTGTGTGTGTGTGTGTGTGAGGCTCGTACTGGTGTCCAGGCAGTGCTGTGTGTGTGTGTGTGTGAGGCTCGTACTGGTGTCCAGGCAGTGCTGTGTGTGTGTGTGTGTGTGTGTGTGTGTGAGGCTCGTACTGGTGTCCAGGCAGTGCTGTGTGTGTGTGTGTGTGTGTGTGTGTGTGTGTGTGAGGCTCGTACTAGTGTCCAGGCAGTGCTGTGTGTGTGTGTGTGTGTGTGTGAGGCTCGTACTAGTGTCCAGGCAGTGCTGTGTGTGTGTGTGTGTGTGTGTGTGTGAGGCTCGTACTGGTGTCCAGGCAGTGCTGTGTGTGTGTGTGTGTGTGTGTGTGTGTGAGGCTCGTACTAGTGTCCAGGCAGTGCTGTGTGTGTGTGTGTGTGTGTGTGAGGCTCGTACTGGTGTCCAGGCAGTGCTGTGTGTGTGTGTGTGTGTGCGTGTGTGTGTGTGAGGCTCGTACTGGTGTCCAGGCAGTGCTGTGTGTGTGTGTGTGTGTGTGTGTGTGTGAGGCTCGTACTGGTGTCCAGGCAGTGCTGTGTGTGTGTGTGTGTGTGTGTGAGGCTCGTACTAGTGTCCAGGCAGTGCTGTGTGTGTGTGTGTGAGGCTCGTACTGGTGTCCAGGCAGTGCTGTGTGTGTGTGTGTGTGTGTGTGAGGCTCGTACTGGTGTCCAGGCAGTGCTGTGTGTGTGTGTGTGAGGCTCGTACTGGTGTCCAGGCAGTGCTGTGTGTGTGTGTGTGTGTGTGTGAGGCTCGTACTGGTGTCCAGGCAGTGCTGTGTGTGTGTGTGTGAGGCTCGTACTGGTGTCCAGGCAGTGCTGTGTGTGTGTGTGTGTGTGTGTGTGTGTGTGTGTGAGGCTCGTACTGGTGTCCAGGCAGTGCTGTGTGTGTGTGTGTGTGTGTGTGAGTGAGGCTCGTACTGGTGTCCAGGCAGTGCTGTGTGTGTGTGTGTGTGTGTGTGAGTGAGGCTCGTACTGGTGTCCAGGCAGTGCTGTGTGTCTTGTTTCTCCAGGTTGACCTGTTGCATGGTTCTGCTCAGATCCACTCCCTGCAGCCTCGCGTTCTGCTGGGCCAGCTTCCTCTCTACCTCCCTGAGCTCCAGCTGGAAGTGCACACACACGCTGAGGACAGTCAGGGTCTGGGCACGTGTGTGTAAAGGTTCCTGCGTGTTCCGTGTGTGTGTGTGTGTGTGTACCAGGTAGCGGTCCATCATGGAGACATCCTGCAGACAGGCCTTGGCAGTGTCCTCCTCGCAGGACAGACAGGACAGGTGTTCCTCCTGCTCCTCCACCTCAGCCCGCAGCCTCTCCAGCTCCCTGCCCAGAGCCTGCAGCCGCCCCCGCACCTCCGGGAGCTCCCGCTCCTGCAGGGACACCAGGGACTGTCTGGGGGGGGGGGGGGGGGGGGGGGGGGGTTAAAACCTGGGTTGACATCTGGAGGTTGTCCTCCTCCAGGTCATGTGCCCAGCTGTCCTGGAGGAGGACGCTGGACCACAGGATTCTCCTGACCTGAGGCAGGCTAGCGCCTTGCATGGCATCTCTGCCCACATCCGTGAGCCAGTGTGAAGGGCAGCAAGGAAGGCGAGCGCTTTGAGAGCCGCTGAGGAAGAACAGCGCTATATAAACGCAATCCATTTATCAAACTCAAATCAACATTTATTTGTACATTGCTTTTTACAAGCAATGTCACAGAGGGCTTCACATATGCCCATAGAACTGCACCTTAACCAACCTAAACCCTCAAGGAAGACAAGGAAAAACTCACTAGGGAGAAAAAATGAAAGAAACCTTGGAAGGAGCAATTCAGTGAGGGAGAGGAGTAGAACACAGGTCATATCTCTAGAGAGGTCTTATCTGCTGAATATATAGACCAGTGGTGTCTCTGGTCCTCAGGGCCCGCTGTCCTGACAGTTCTAGATGTTTCCCTGCTCCAGCACACCTGATTCTAATGAAGGGTCATTATGAGGCTTCCACAGAGCTTGATAACGACCATTCATTAGAATCAAGTGTTGTAGAGCAGGGAAACATCTAGAACTGTCAGCACAGCGACCCTTGAGGACCAGGGTTTGACACCGCTGGTCTAGACGATGAGTTGAGTCAGCAAAGAGAAAGAACCTGTTCAGACAGAGATATGTACATCTGTCTCCCCCCGGTGGCGAAAACTGGAACTACACAGTCTTCCATCCAGCCCAGAAGGAACAAGGACATAGGAAACTACAGACTAGGGACCAGGACATAGGATACTAGAGAGTAGGAACCAGGACATAGGATACTAGAGAGTAGGAACCAGGACATAGGATACTAGAGAGTAGGAACCAGGACATAGGATACTAGAGAGTAGGAACCAGGACATAGGATACTAGAGAGTAGGAACCAGGACATAGGATACTAGAGAGTAGGAAGCAGGACATAGGATACTAGAGAGTAGGAACCAGGACATAGGATACTAGAGAGTAGGAACCAGGACATAGGATACTACAGACTAGGGACCAGGCTCTAAGGAGCCAGGGTCACACCCAACCCCCGACCCCTGACCTGACCTGACAGGCTTGAGAGCCATGATGTCGTCCCTCTTCCTCTCCTTCCTGCGGAGGTCCTGCTCGGTGCTCTTCAGCCTGTCTGGGACCAGGCGCAGCTTGGCCTGCATGTCTCCCACCACCTCCTGCAGGTCCCCCTCAGAGGGGAAGGTCCTCTGGCACACAGGGCAGCAGGGCTCCCCCTCCTCTGTCAGCTGGCTGATGAACTGGCTGTACACCGCTGTGGCCCCCGCCAACATGGCTGCAACACACAGAGACATGCTGAACACGCCAACATGGCTGCAACACACAGAGACATGCTGAACACGCCAACATGGCTGCAACACACAGAGACATGCTGAACACGCCAGCAACACACAGAGACATGCTGAACACGCCAACAACACACAGAGACATGCTGAACATGCCAACATGGCTGCAACACACAGAGACATGCTGAACACGCCAACAACACAGAGACATGCTGAACACGCCAACAACACAGAGACATGCTGAACACGCCAGCAACACAGAGACATGCTGAACACGCCAGCAACACACAGAGACATGCTGAACACGCCAACAACACACAGAGACATGCTGAACACGCCAGCAACACAGAGACATGCTGAACACGCCAGCAACACACAGAGACATGCTGAACACGCCAACAACACAGAGACATGCTGAACACGCCAGCAACACACAGAGACATGCTGAACACGCCAGCAACACACAGAGACATGCTGAACACGCCAACAACACAGAGACATGCTGAACACGCCAGCAACACACAGAGACATGCTGAACACGCCAGCAACACACAGAGACATGCTGAACACGCCAACAACACAGAGACATGCTGAACATGCCAACAACACACAGAGACATGCTGAACACGCCAACAACACAGAGACATGCTGAACACGCCAACAACACAGAGACATGCTGAACACGCCAACAACACACAGAGACATGCTGAACATGCGGGCACGTTAACATGCACGGCAAACAGCATGGCCCCAAAAAACACACACACACACACACAAAGGTTGTCTACACGTACACAACTATATCCCCTGACAACATGGATGCACAACACACACACCTGAAACTGAAACACACACACACAGACCCCCCCCACAGACCCCCCCCACAGACCCCTCTGCTTGGAGGTCTTGTCCAGGTCTTCCTGCAGTCTGTCCAGTTCATGCTCCAGACCCTGGCTGCCACACATGGCAGAGAGCTGCTCCTCGCAGCTGGACAGCTGCTGCTCTTTACTCCTCAGCTCTGCAACACTGTGGCTCCTGTTCTGCTCCCCTGACGCCAGCTCCTTACTGCACACACACACACACACACACACACACACACACACACACACACACACACACACAGAAAGAGATATGAACGCAGAGACAAACCACTGGTACTTAATGGCTTGGCCAACTGCCCAAAAATAATTAGTGCTAAGAGGGTAGATTCACCAGACTGGCTGGCTAACTGGTGGACTAGCTGACTGGCTGACTAGCTGGTGGACTAGCTGACTGGCTGACTAGCTGGTGGACTAGCTGTCTGGCTGACTAGCTGATGGACTAGCTGTCTGGCTGGCTAACTGGTGGACTAGCTGACTGGCTGACTAGCTGGTGGACTAGCTGACTGGCTGACTAACTGGTAGACTAGCTGACTGGCTGACTAGCTGGTGGACTAGCTGTCTGGCTAACTGGTGGACTAGCTGTCTGGCTGACTAACTGGTGGACTAGCTGTCTGGCTAACTGGTGGACTAGCTGTCTGGCTAACTGGTGGACTAGCTGTCTGGCTGACTAACTGGTGGACTAGCTGTCTGGCTGACTGATGGACTAGCTGTCTGGCTGACTAACTGGTGGACTAGCTGTCTGGCTAACTGGTGGACTAGCTGTCTGGCTGACTAACTGGTGGACTAGCTGTCTGGCTAACTGGTGGACTAGCTGACTGGCTGACTAACTGGTGGACTAGCTGTCTGGCTACCTGGTGGACTAGCTGTCTGGCTAACTGGTGGACTAGCTGTCTGGCTGACTAACTGGTGGACTAGCTGTCTGGCTGACTAACTGGTAGACTAGCTGTCTGGCTGACTAACTGGTGGACTAGCTGTCTGGCTGACTAACTAGTGGACTAGCTGTCTGGCTAACTGGTGGACTAGCTGACTGGCTGACTAGCTGATGGACTAGCTGTCTGGCTGACTAGCTGATGGACTAGCTGTCTGGCTGACTAACTAGTGGACTAGCTGTCTGGCTGACTGATGGACTAGCTGTCTGGCTAACTGATGGACTAGCTGTTTGGCTGGTTAACTGGTGGACTAGCTGACTGGCTGACTAGCTGATGGACTAGCTGTCTGGCTGACTAACTGGTGGACTAGCTGTCTGGCTGGTTAACTGGTGGACTAGCTGGCTGGCTGACTAACTAGTGGACTAGCTGTCTGGCTGACTGATGGACTAGCTGACTGGCTGACTAGCTGATGGACTAGCTGTCTGGCTAACTGATGGACTAGCTGTCTGGCTGGTTAACTGGTGGACTAGCTGACTGGCTGACTAACTGGTGGACTAGCTGTCTGGCTGGTTAACTGATGGACTAGCTGTCTGGTTGGTTAACTGATGGACTAGCTGTCTGGCTGACTGATGGACTAGCTGACTGACTGACTAACTGGTGGACTAGCTGTCTGGCTGACTAACTAGTGGACTAGCTGTCTGGCTGACTAACTAGTGGACTAGCTGTCTGGCTGGTTAACTGATGGACTAGCTGTCTGGTTAACTGATGGACTAGCTGTCTGGTTAACTGATGGACTAGCTGACTGACTGACTGATGGACTAGCTGGCTGGCTAACTGATGGGCTAGCTGTCTGTCTGACTAACTGGTGGACTAGCTGTCTGGCTAACTGATGGGCTAGCTGTCTGTCTGTCTGGCTGCGTGGCTGGTAGACTGCCTGACGGCCTTGCTGCCTGGCTGAACAGCAGTCCTGTGTGTGCTGTCATACTTAAGCGAGGCCAGCTTGTCTCTGGTGGAGTGGATCTGCCGGCCGTGGGCATGGATCCAGTCCTCCAGCTCCTTCTTGTTGGGGAAGTGTCCCATGAGAGACACCAGCGCCTCCTGGTGCCTGGCCTTGATCTTCCTCACCAGCTCCTCCTTCTCTACCTTCAGGGGGCAGGGACACCGAGGGGCAAATCAGACTAACTCGTAGGGTATTGAACTGGTGTTTATGCGGTGTGGGGTGGCAGGCAAATAGCATCACTCATCCCTCCATTCATCCTTCCAAGTACTTTGACAGTAGTAGCAGTATTATATAGTATTTTACAGTATTTACCAGTCTTTCCTACAACTTGACAGTAGTTAGCAGTATTATCTAGTATTTTACAGTAGTCACCAGTATTTTACAGTATTTCCTAGAACTTGACAGCAGTTAGCTGTATTATCTAGTATTTTACAGTACCGTATTTTTCGGACTATAGAGCGCACTTAAAAGCCTTTATTTTTCTCAAAAAACGACACTGCGCCTTATAATCCGAAGCGCCTTATATATGGATTAATTATTTTGTTTACTGACCTCTAAGCGATTTTTGTGTGGTACAAGGCACTAAATAAAAATGTTTCAGTACGACTTTGGTAAACTACAAAGCCGCACCGCTTGCAGCATTACGGCTACCGTAACCAGGAGCGTCGCGGAGTAATACATACTGTGCTTCACCATAATATTATTCGACTGATTTATCTGACTGTTTTTTTCCCGCTTAATGCGCCTTATAGTCCGGTGTGCTTTATATATGAAAAAAGATAGAAAATAGACCATTCATTGACAGTGCGCCTTATAATCCAGTGCACCCTATAGTGCAAAAAATACGGTAGTCACTATTATTTTACAGTATTTCCTAGAACTTGACAGTAGTCAGCAGTATGACAGCATTTCCTAGTACTTAACAGTAGTCAGCAGTATCTGACAGTATTTTCTAGTACTTAACAGTAGTCAGCAGTATGACAGTATTTCCTAGTACTTAACAGTAGTCAGCAGTATGACAGTATTTCCTAGTACTTAACAGTAGTCAGCAGTATCTGACAGTATTTTCTAGTACTTAACAGTAGTCAGCAGTATGACAGTATTTCCTAGTACTTAACAGTAGTCAGCAGTATGACAGTATTTCCTAGTACTTAACAGTAGTCAGCAGTATGACAGTATTTCCTAGTACTTAACAGTAGTCAGCAGTATGACAGTATTTCCTAGTACTTAACAGTAGTCAGCAGTATCTGACAGTATTTTCTAGTACTTGGTGATGCTGTATCTGCCTATCACTGCGGGTGGTCCTTGGTGTGAGGGAGGGGGTCCCACCTTTTGCTTGGACAGCATGTCTACCTCCGTACGGGCACTAGTGTGTGTGGTCAGGGTCTGCATCTCCTGGTCCAGCCGGCGCTGGGTCTGGTCCAGGTCAGTCTTCTCCTTCTGCAGTCCCACCACCTCCACCCTCAGAGCCTCCACACTGGAGCTCTGCAATGCACTCTGGAGCTCCCTCTCCTGGGCAGAGATAAGAGGAAGGGAGTGAAGGAGGAGATAAGAGAGAGGGAGGAGAGGGAGTGAAGGAGAGGACAAGAGAGAGGGAGTGAAGGAGAGGACAAGAGAGAGGGAGAGAGAAGAGAGAAGAGGGAGTGAAGGAGAGGATAAGAGAGAGGGAGGAGAGGGAGGAGAGGGAGAGGGAGAGAAGGAGAGGACAAGAGAGAGGGAGGAGAGGGAGTGAAGGAGAGGACAAGAGAGAGGGAGAAGAGGGAGGAGAGGGAGAGAAGGAGAGGATCAGAGAGAGGGAGGAGAGGGAGGAGAGGGAGAGGGAGAGAAGGAGAGGATCAGAGAGAGGGAGGAGAGGGAGGAGAGGGAGAGGGAGAGAAGGAGAGGATCAGAGAGAGGGAGGAGAGGGAAAGGGAGAGAAGGAGAGGATAAGAGAGAGGGAGAAGAGGGAGGAGAGGGAGAGAAGGAGAGGACAAGAGAGAGGGAGGAGAGGGAGGGAGGAGAGGGAGGAGAGGGAGAGAAGGAGAGGACAAGAGAGAGGGAGGAGAGGGAGGAGAGGGAAAGGGAGAGAAGGAGAGGATAAGAGAGAGGGAGGGAAGGAAGGAGGAGATAAAAGAGAGAGGGTGGAGAGAAAGGTAAAGATAGAATGCGCATTGGGTCATTTCTATCTCCCGCTTCTTGTTTGCTAGAGGAGGACCCCTTCAGCTTCCCATCCATCCCTCCCTCCATCCATCCATCAATACATCCTCATCCTTCCTTCTGCGTCCATCTCTCCATTTTCACCTTGGCTTGCTCCATTTACAGCTCCTGTAGTCTATATGAGCCTCCCTCCCTCCCCCCCTCCTCACCGCCTTCCCCAGCTCCAGATCCAGCTCCTGCAGCCTGGTGGATGATCCTTGCAGGTGGTTCAGCTCCTGGGTGATGGTGTGCAGCTCCTCCTGCCTCTTCTCCAGTAGGGATGTCTTGAGCTCCACATTGCTCTCCAGACCCGTCTTCTTGTCCCGCAGATCATCCATGCTGCGCTGTTTCTGCTGCTCTCTGTCCTGCAAGTCCCTCTGCACAAACAGCACACAAGCGCCAGGCTCTTAGACTACTATGACTACATGTATATACATTTACATGACGCTTTACATTTAGAACGTGTATAAACGTTATTGACATGTTTTTGGGGGGGTTTCTCTGTATTTGTGCAGTTGTGAAAGTCCCTGCTATGCTATTGGATAGGCCAGGCTTGCTACCGTGATCTGATTGGCTGCATCTGTTTCCTGGTCCAGCCTCTCGTTGACCTGGCGATGGAAGCTTTGCAGCTGGTGTCGGCTGAAGGGGGTGCGGTCATAACCCTCCATATCCAGGAAGGAGGACAAAGAACGCACCTGGGAGACACACACACACACGTACACACAGACACACACACACACGTACACACAGACACAGACGCCAAAGTTAAGGACAGCAGAATTCCAGTGCTTTCCGTGTTAGTGTGTGTTTGAGTGTGTTAGTGTGTAAAGGGACCTGCATGTGTGTATTAATGTGTGTTAGCTTGTGTTAGAGTGTGTTTGCATGTGTCAGTGTGTGTAAGCGTGTGTTAGCATGTGTTAGTGTGTGTTAGCCTGTGTTGGCGTGTGTTAGTGTGTGTTAGCCTGTGTTAGCATGCGTTAGCGTGTGTTTGCATGTGTCAGTATGTGTTAGCGTGTGTTAGCATGCACACATGCATTGGTGTGTGTTAGTGTGTGTTAGCCTGTGTTAGTGTGTGTTAGCGTGTGTTAGCATGCGTTAGTGTGTTATCTCACCTGAGCGTCACGGTTCTTCAGGGTCTGCTGATGCCGATCTGACTCCAGCTGGAGACGACCTGAGAACCAGAGGTCAGAGTTCATCATCCCACCCAAACAAACCCACAAACCCAACAAGATCAGCTAATCCTACCAGCTCCTACCTAGCTAATCCTACCAGCTCCTACCTAGCTAATCCTACCAGATCCTACCTAGCTAATCCTACCAGCTCCTACCTAGCTAATCCTACCAGCTCCTACCTAGCTAATCCTACCAGATCCTACCTAGCTAATCCTACCAGCTCCTACCTAGCTAATCCTACCAGCTCCTACCTAGCTAATCCTACCAGATCCTACCTAGCTAATCCTACCAGCTCCTACCTAGCTAATCCTACCAGCTCCTACCTAGCTAATCCTACCAGATCCTACCTAGCTAATCCTACCAGATCCTACCTAGCTAACCCTACCAGATCCTACCTAGCTAATCCTACCAGCTCCTACCTAGCTAATCCTACCAGATCCTACCTAGCTAATCCTACCAGATCCTACCTACCAGCTCCTACCTAGCTAACCCTACCAGATCCTACCTAGCTAATCCTACCAGCTCCTACCTAGCTAATCCTACCAGCTCCTACCTAGCTAATCCTACTAGTTAGGGATCAGCGGTTAAGGCGTTGGGCTCAGGATCAGAAGGTTGTGAGTTCAATTCCTGGCTGTGACTACATGACGTTGTGTCCTTGAGCAAGGCACTTCACCCTACTTGCCTCAGGGGCGACTGTCCCTGTATTTGCTGTAAGTCACTCTGGATAAGAGCGTCTGATCAATGACTAAATGTAAATGTGCTAGCTCCTACCTAGCTAATCCTACCAGCTAGAGAACAGGTGGCAGAGTATATGGCTGCAGATGGAGGAACCCAGATTCCAGCCTCACCTTGCTCCACCAGCAGGTCAGATTTGATAGTGTTCAGCCTCTGACACTCGCGGCCAGCCCTCTCCAGCTCCCTCTGGCAGTCCCCCAGCCTCTTCTCCTTCTCCCTCACCGTACGCTGGTGGTTCTGGTACATCTCCTGGAGCTCCGCGTCCGAACCCTGGAACACCTGTAGCAACAAACACACATGGGATATGCACACAGCTTACACACTGACGCACATGTCTTACACACTAACACACTGGTCTTACACACTAACACACACGTCTTACACACTAACACAAACGTCTTACACACTAACACACACGTCTTACACACTAACACACACGTCTTACACACTAACACACACGTCTTACACACTAACACACTGGTCTTACACACTAACACACACGTCTTACACACTAACACAAACGTCTTACACACTAACACACTGGTCTTACACACTAACACACAGGTCTTACACACTAACACACACGTCTTACACACTAACACAAACGTCTTACACACTAACACACACGTCTTACACACTAACACACAGGTCTTACACACTAACACACACGTCTTACACACTAACACACACGTCTTACACACTAACACAAACGTCTTACACACTAACACACACGTCTTACACACTAACACAAACGTCTTACACACACACACACGTCTTACACACTAACACATCCTATAAAAAAGTATTTAATACCTCACCTGAACACCTCAGCCTCACCTGAACACCTCAGCCTCACCTGAACACCTCAGCCTCACCTGAACACCACAGCCTCACCTGAACACCTCAGCCTCACTTGAACACCTCAGCCTCACCTGAACACCTCAGCCTCACTTGAACACCTTAGCCTCACCTGAACACCTCAGCCTCACTTGAACACCTCAGCCTCACCTGAACACCTCAGCCTCACTTGAACACCTCAGCCTCACCTGAACACCTCAGCCTCACTTGAACACCTCAGCCTCACCTGAACACCTCAGCCTCACCTGAACACCTCAGCCTCACCTGCTCCATCTTCTGCTCCAGCTCCTGGTTATCTTCTTCCATCTGTTTCCTCCTGCTGTCCAGAGCCTTGATGTCATTATCCAGCTTCATCACCTTCCCCAGGTTCTCATCAATCTCCCCCAGACGCACCTGCAACACACTGCACATTTAGGAACACACACACACACATCTGGAGCACAAGTGCATTCACAGACGCATGCTTGTGCAACACAGATCACTTCAGAGCGCGCGCACACCTGCGACACAGCGCAGGAAGAAACGCCCACGCAACTCAAATGCACATCTGAAACAGCGCATTCAGATCGACTCATCCGCTCCAACCAATCAACCAGTGGGGTGTTGGGAGGGGGGCAGGACCCACCTCCAGGGGCTCGATCTGGCTGTCGATCTGGCAGACGCTGTCCTTGGATGAAGCCAGCTGGGCCTCCTTGGTCCCCAGCAGGTCCCTGATCTCCTGGGCCTTGTCCTTGTTCTGCTTCAGGTAGCGAAGCTCCACCTGGCACTCTTTGACCAGCGCTTTCTGGTCCTTACACAGCTGATGCAGGTGCTCCAGGGCCTTGATGTACCTGAGGGGGCAGGGGACATCAGGGGACACGCATCAGGGGACACACATCAGGGGACACACATCAGGGGACACACATCAGGGGACACAAACCAAGCGCTCCTGGACACCCTGTCTGCCCTGAGACACCCTGTCTGCCCTGGACACCCTGTCTGCCCTGGACACCCTGTCTGGCCTGGACACCCTGTCTGCCCTGGACACCCTGTCTGGCCTGGACACCCTGTCTGCCCGCTACCTGGTGGCCGAGAAGATGTCGTCGAACTTCTGCTTGAGGGCCCGGCCCTCGCTGAGAGGCCAGTTGGACTCCTCCTGGTGGCAGAAGATGACGTGGTTGAGGACAGCCTTGGACACACCCAGAGCTGCCACCATCTCCCGGTCCAGCTCTGCACACTTGGAGCTCAAGCTGACCTTCTCACCGTGCCTGGGGGGGGACAGAGACAGAGGGAGAGTTTGTGTGTGTGTGTGTGTGTGTGTGTGTGAGAGAGAGCAAGGGCAAAGGTGTTTGCCAGGGATGTAACCTATCACCAACTCTATTCAATATATACATTAATGAGCTAGCAGGGTTGTTAGAACAATCTGCAACACCTGGCCTCATTCTAAACAATATAGAAGTCAAATTCCAGAGGAGAGTGCATCCTGGAGAGGAGGAGAGTGCATGCTGGAGAGGAGGAGTTAGGAGGAGAGAGACCGCATGCCGGAGAGGAGGAGTTAGGAGGAGAGAGAGAGCATGCTGGAGAGGAGGAGTTAGGAGGAGAGAGAGAGCATGCTGGAGAGGAGGAGTTAGGAGGAGTTAGGAGGAGAGAGAGAGCATGCTGGAGAGGAGGAGTTAGGAGGAGTTAGGAGGAGAGAGAGAGCATGCTGGAGAGGAGGAGTTAGGAGGAGTTAGGAGGAGAGAGAGAGCATGCTGGAGAGGAGGAGTTAGGAGGAGTTAGGAGGAGAGAGAGAGCATGCTGGAGAGGAGGAGTTAGGAGGAGTTAGGAGGAGAGAGAGAGCATGCTGGAGAGGAGGAGTTAGGAGGAGTTAGGAGGAGAGAGGAGAGTGCATGCTGGAGAGGAGGAGGTGCCCTACTTGATCCTGGTGATGACTCCCTCCAGGGTTTTGAACGCCGGCTCGCTCCTCTTGCCCTTCTGAGTGCTCTGCATGGACCTCTGCACAGCCACCTTGTCCCCGTTCACATCGGTGAACTGCAGTCTGATCTGTGCTCGCACGTCCGTCTCATTGGCGTCCTGGCAGGAACACACACACACACACAGAGCTTTATGGACAATAGCTTTGATGAGGAAGATGCCTCCTTCCTCATGGTTTGTGAAGCGCTCTGTCAAGGTTGTACACAGTAAAAAAGCCATATGGCTGCTTTACGATTGCTGTCAGCTTAAGAACCAAATGATCATACAAACACGACATTCTGATCTGATACCTTAAAACAGCTCGTGCAGGGCAGTACGATTTACCCCACTGCAATGGTGTGTGTATGTGGACACATGTATACACACATGTATACACACATGTATACACACATGTATACACACATGTATATGGCCATGCTGGTATCCTGTGTTTTGGTGGACGTCTCACCTTTGGGTCGTGGACAAACGAGGACCCTTTACTTCCTGGAGGAAAGTCCCCTGTTGTGATGTATCTTAAACACTCTATAATGGTCTGGGAGAGAGAGGGAGGAGGGGGGAGGAGGGGGGAGGGAGGAGGGGGGAGGGAGAGGGATGAAGAGGTGAGATGAGTGATCACAGTCCCAGAGATCTTCACAAAGAGACCATATGAAGGACAACTGTCAGCATGTTCCTCCAGCAGTCTGACCTGGTCCAGAGGACACACATGTCCCTCCAGCAGGTCTGACCTGGTCCAGAGGACACACATGTTCAGTCTGACCTGGTCCAGAGGACACACATGTCCCTCCAGCAGGTCTGACCTGGTCCAGAGGACACACATGTTCAGTCTGACCTGGTCCAGAGGACACACATGTCCCTCCAGCAGTCTGACCTGGTCCAGAGGACACACATGTTCAGTCTGACCTGGTCCAGAGGACACACATGTTCAGTCTGACCTGGTCCAGAGGACACACATGTTCAGTCTGACCTGGTCCAGAGGACACACATGTCCCTCCAGCAGGTCTGACCTGGTCCAGAGGACACACATGTCCCTCCAGCAGGTCTGACCAGGTCCAGAGGACACACATGTCCCTCCAGCAGGTCTGACCTGGTCCAGAGGACACACATGTCCCCCACAGGTTCTGTTCTGAAGGTCTCCTACCGTCTTCCCAGCCCCGTTAGGTCCGACCAGCACTGTCAGAGGGCTGAAGAAGGCGATGATCTGCTTGTCTTTATCTTCCACTCCGAAGCTCCGAACCCCCAGGATACTCATCTTCTCGATCTTGGACATCTTGCTGCATTTACTGACTTAGCTGGCAACAGCTGGTGATCTAGGACAAAATAAAACAGCTAGTTAAAACAGTCAGCACAGCAGGACATATGAAACAGTCAGCACAGCAGGACAGTCATACAGACACATTATCAGCCAGATGAAACAGTCAGCACAGCAGAACAGTCATACAGACACATTACCAGCCAGATGAAACAGTCAGCACAGCAGGACAGTCATACAGACACATTACCAGCCAGATGAAACAGTCAGCACAGCAGAACAGTCATACAGACACATTATCAGCCAGATGAAACAGTCAGCACAGCAGAACAGTCATACAGACACATTATCAGCCAGATGAAACAGTCAGCACAGCAGGACAGTCATACAGACACATTACCAGCCAGATGAAACAGTCAGCACAGCAGAACAGTCATACAGACACATTACCAGCCAGATGAAACAGTCAGCACAGCAGGACAGTCATACAGACACATTACCAGCCAGATGAAACAGTCAGCACAGCAGGACAGTCATACAGACACATTATCAGCCAGATGAAACAGTCAGCACAGCAGAACAGTCATACAGACACATTATCAGCCAGATGAAACAGTCAGCACAGCAGGACAGTCATACAGACACATTACCAGCCAGATGAAACAGTCAGCACAGCAGGACAGTCATACAGACACATTACCAGCCAGATGAAACAGTCAGCACAGCAGAACAGTCATACAGACACATTATCAGCCAGATGAAACAGTCAGCACAGCAGGACAGTCATACAGACACATTACCAGCCAGATGAAACAGTCAGCACAGCAGGACAGTCATACAGACACATTACCAGCCAGATGAAACAGTCAGCACAGCAGGACAGTCATACAGACACATTACCAGCAGCTTGACTTTAACATCGTGTTAGTCGCTGAGCTGCTTTACTGTGTACTGTAGCTAGCTTAGCTAGGCTAGCTGAAGTTACCAGATGGAAAACTAAGTGTCCGCCTCGCTGCTTCCTGCTCGGAGACACACTGCGTCATGTGTGTGTACAGATTCTTAATCAAATTAAATACATAATGAAGTTTTGTTTGGTTGCAGGTTCGTAAACTTACCGCTTCCAGTAGGAGCGTGACGCTATTATGCTGCGCATGCGCAGGAGCAGGAACACGCCCACACACTGGAGCAGGAACACACACACACAAACACTGGAGCAGGAACACACACACACACACACACACACACACACACACACACACACACACACACACACACACACACACTGGAGCAGGAACACACACACACACACACAAACACTGGAGCAGGAACACACACACACACAAACACTGGAGCAGGAACACACAAACACACAAACACTGGAGCAGGAATACACACACACACACACACACACACACTGGAGCAGGAACACACACACTGGAGCAGGAACACACACACACACACTGGAGCAGGAACACACACACACACACACACACACACACACACACTGGAGCAGGAACACACACACACACACACTGGAGCAGGAACACACACACACACACACACACACACACACACACACACACACACACTGGAGCAGGAATACACACTTTGTCATTGTTGTGCAACCACGTGGACCTGCCAAAGTTATGACATGGAGCCCAACAGATTGTCAGTTATCATTTCTTATTGTTAGATTATGTAATCGAATGACAAGTCACTCATTAACTTAGATTAACATTCTAAACTAAGTATTGCATTATCACATGGAGCAATCAGCCTCCAGAAGAGTTCACAACAAAAAAATACAGTAGCAATGTTAACGAACAAACAATAATATAGAACTACAATCCAAATGTTGACCTGCCGTTGAAAGGTTGCAGTACCACCGTTTGAACACAGGAGAGCAGCAAAGCATTGATGCATCTTGGACAAACAATCACAACACTTGATACACCGGCCACACATCCCATCATTTAAGAAAGCTGTTAGGCGTTATGCCATCAATTAGGTGGGTAGATTGTTAATGTGTTCGTTAATGGAGCGTGATTTCCTTTTTCATGTGCCTGGTGTGCGGTAATAATGTTGTTTGATAGCACTGCAGTACTTCACACATATGGTGTTTTAGAATAGAGTGATGGCTGCAGCTGAAACCATCCCAACACTAACGCATCTATAGACACCAGCTCCTTCCGTGTGTGTGTGTGTGTGTGTGTGTCGTCTCCTCCTTCCAAACCGTAACCATAGCTTCAGTTCTCACCAAGTCTAACCACAGAGGTAAACCTCAACCATGACCGCTATAGAAGAGGGTCGGATAGAAGGAGAGAGAGGGAGACAGAGGAGGAGGAGAGGGAGAAAAAGAGCGGAGTAGAAGAGAGGGAGAAAAAGGGAGGAAGGAGGAGAGAGTGAGGAAAAGGGGGAGGAAGGGAGGAGGGACAGGCAGACAGACATACAGGCAGACAGACAGGCCAACAGACAGAAAGGCAGGCAGACAGACAGGCCGACAGGCTGGCAGGCACACAGACAGACAGACAGACAGGTCAACAGGCAGACAGGCAGGTTAGAAACTGTGTCATATTTAGACCATCAACATTGTTCTCTGGAGGAGGAGGGATGACATGTAGACAGAGAATGAAGAAGGGAAGTGAGATGGAGAGAAAGAGGAGGTAAAACCCCATCTGGGCTGGGAGGGAGAGAGAGAGGAGGAAGGGTGGGATGAAGGAGGGAGGTTTTATCAACACTGTGTTCTCTGGCCTGACGTGGGAGGAGAACATGTCAAGGAAGCGAGAGAGGAGGAGAAGAGGGAGGAGGGAGAAAGGGAGAAGAGAGAGGCGAGGGAGGTGAAGATGGAGGAGGAAGAAGAGAGGGAGGAGGAGACAGAGAAGGGAGGTTGGAAGAAGGCGATAGAGTGAGGAGCTGGAGAGAGGGAGAAGAGAACTGGAGGGTGAAGAGAACAGGAGGGAGGAGGAGGAGGAGGTGAAGGAAGAGGAGGAGGAGGAGGCAGAGGACTCCCTGACACAGTCACCATGCTGCTGTCAACACAGAGACTCCCTGACACAGTCACCATGCTGCTGTCAACACAGAGACTCCCTGACACAGTCACCATGCTGCTGTCAACACAGAGACTCCCTGACACAGTCACCATGCTGCTGTCAACACAGAGACTCCCTGACACAGTCACCATGCTGCTGTCAACACAGAGACTCCCTGACACAGTCACCATGCTGCTGTCAACACAGAGACTCCCTGACACAGTCACCATGCTGCTGTCAACACAGAGACTCCCTGACACAGTCACCATGCTGCTGTCAACACAGAGACTCCCTGACACAGTCACCATGCTGCTGTCAACACAGAGACTCCCTGACACAGTCACCATGCTGCTGTCAACACAGAGACTCCCTGACACAGTCACCATGCTGCTGTCAACACAGAGACTCCCTGACACAGTCACCATACTGCTGTCAACACAGAGACTCCCTGACACAGTCACCATACTGCTGTCAACACAGAGACTCCCTGACACAGTCACCATACTGCTGTCAACACAGAGACTCCCTGACACAGTCACCATGCTGCTGTCAACACAGAGACTACCTGACACAGTCACCATGCTGCTGTCAACACAGAGACTCCCTGACACAGTCACCATACTGCTGTCAACACAGAGACTCCCTGACACAGTCACCATGCTGCTGTCAACACAGAGACTCCCTGACACAGTCACCATGCTGCTGTCAACACAGAGACTCCCTGACACAGTCACCATGCTGCTGTCAACACAGAGACTCCCTGACACAGTCACCATGCTGCTGTCAACACAGAGACTCCCTGACACAGTCACCATGCTGCTGTCAACACAGAGACTCCCTGACACAGTCACCATGCTGCTGTCAACACAGAGACTCCCTGACACAGTCACCATGGTGCCCATGGCAACCAGGCTGTGTAGGAAGGGGGGAAGAAATGCTAAAGAAATGACACACATCCCAGAGGAAGATTTACATAAATCACTGCCAGGCACAGGTACATGAAGTCATGACACACACACACACACAAACACACACAGACAAACACACACACACACACACACAAATACACAAAAACACACACACACACACACACAAACACACACACAAATACACACAAAAAACACACACACACACGCTCACACATTCACACACACACAAACACACACACATACACAAATACACACAAAAAACACACACACACACACAAACACAAAAAACACACACACAAACACACACACAATCACATACAGTATATAATATTGTCCTCCTATTATTTTCCTTCCAAATAGGCTGTGGTGTGCAGGATAATCTAGGGAGAGTTTAGAGAGGAGAACCGTGGAGAGGTTTGTGGGTGTTGGTGTTGGAGTGTGTGTGAATGTGTGTGTGTGTGTGTGTGTGTGAACCATTCTGCTGAACAGGCAGATGGGACCAGAGGTCTGTTAGATGGTGGAGGCTCTGGTGTGGATGTCTCAACGCTCTGTCTTTGATCGGACTACAGAGAGACTTTCAACATGTGACTAACCCTCCCTCGACAACACACACACACACTCGCAAATACACACCAAGTAAATCCACACATGTAACATAACAACTTGACGTTCAAAGTGATACTTGTCTTCCTCCTCCCAGTAGCCCAGATGCGAGGGAGAGAGAGGAAGTGAAAGAGGGAGGGACTTGCGGGTGAGCCTTCTTGATCAGGCCGGAGGTGTTAGTAATCCAGGACAGGTCTTCCAGGATGTGGATCCCCAGGAACTTGTAGCTGGAGACACGCTCAACGGCCATCCCATTGATTTGAATGGGGTCGTGCGTGTCTCCCCTCTTCTTCCTGAAGTCCACGACAAGCTCCTTGGTCTTTGTGGCGTTGAGGAGCAGGTTATTGTCACCACACCACATGGCCAGGTGCTGCACTTCCTCTCTGTAAACTGTCTCATCGTTGTTGGTGATGAGGCCGATCACCGTGGTGTCATCAGCAAACTTGATGATGGAGTTAGATCCATACATTGGCTTGCAGTCATGGGTGAAGAGAGAGTAGAGGAACGGGCTGAGCACACAGCCCATTCTAATGAAATAATCAACGATTATCAATATGGAAATAGACTGAAAAAGACTAAATCCTGTTCCGATCTTGCATCCCCGCCAGAAAACTAATCTGTCATTTGACCACTCATCCACCAAAGAAAGCAAAAACCATTTTGTTGCTTTCTCTGTTAAATAAAGAGAGTTAACACTTGCATGCCAAATCCTTGCAGGATGTAGGTTTGTTAAACGTTCATCTTGGTTTTTCTGTCCATTCTTCCCAGGATGGTTATCACCATGGCCTACTTTGCTCTGCTCCTTAACACCAACAACCTGCATGGAGACCCTTACATCAACTTCCTCCTGTCTGCTGTCGTCGAGGTTCCTGCTTACATCATAGCCATGCTGCTGCTCAGGTTAAAGCTGCTCCTATTCAGTCATATATATCATATAAACATTGCATGAATGAATTAATAAATCACTAATTTAATCCTGCTTTATTGATATAACCTAAATGCTACGCTACACCATTCAATTCCCTGCAGGTACTGCCCTCGCAGACTCTGTCAGTCCTCCACACTGTGCCTAGGGGGCGCCATCATCCTCCTCATTCAGCTGGTGCCTGCAGGTTAGACACCATCAAGTTGGCTCATTCTACTCTGTTTTCACATTTTCATCTTCAGCATGCAGTGTTTCTAAGTGATGAATGAGGCTCCTGGGAATCTGGGATCTTCAGTCTGCAGTGCTTCAATCTTTCAGTGGGAGTCTTGACCTCAGCCAACCTTCCTCCACAACTGACATGCTGTGTACTGTACACACACACACACACACACACACACACACACACACACACACACACACACACACACACACACACACACACACACACACACAAAGACACACACACACACACACACACACGCACACACACACACACACAGTGAAATAGACACACACGTTCTCAGGCACTCTCAGATTAATTGACATACAAACTCTGGCAGTGTAATACACACACACACACACACACACACACACAAACCCTATAAGTATAATACACAGATACACACTCTCTGAGTAATACACAGATAAACACACACTCAGTGTAATACACACACACACACACTGTCATCGTAATACACAAACGCACACACACCGTCTGTGTAAAATACACAGCCACACACACGCTCAGACACATCATCTTCCTGTCAGGGTTGTAGGTACACACACACACACACACACACACACACACACACACACACACACACACACACACACACACACACACACACACACACACACACACACACACACACACACACACACACACACACACACTCAGCTCCCCCTAATACTCCCCCTGTGATTTGCAGAAGTGTCAGTCATATTCCCATCCCACTCTCTCTCTCTCTCTCTCTCTCTCTCTCTCTCTCTCTCTCTCTCTCTCTCTCTCTCTCTCTATCATCCCTCCATCTCTCTGCCTCCCTCCATCTCTCTGCCTCCCTCCATCTCTCTGCCTCCCTCCATCTCTCTGCCTCCCTCCATCTCTCTGCCTCCCTCCACCTCTCTGCCTCCCTCCATCTCTCTGCCTCCCTCCATCTCTCTGCCTCCCTCCATCTCTCTGCCTCCCTCCATCTCTCTGCCTCCCTCTATCTCTCTGCCTCCCTCCCTCTCTTTAACTCCCTCCTCCTGGTGGATTTGGAGCTGTGATCTGACAAGATTGTATTTGGATGGAGAGTCTGGGTGAGGAGAGGTGAGGAGAGCTGGAGAGGGGAGACGATGGGGGAGTGGAAGGGAAGACAGAAGAAAAGAGAGAGAGGAGAGGTGACAAGGGAAGGGGAGGAGAGAAGTGGAGAGAGGGAAGGAGAGTAATGAAAGCTGGGGAGTGGGGGAGAGGGGAGGGAGGGATAGAGAGGGGAGGGGGGATAGAGAGGGGAGGGGGGATAGAGAGGGGAGGGGGGATAGAGAGAGGAGGGGGGATAGAGAGGGGAGGGGGGATAGAGAGGGGAGGGGGGATAGAGAGGGGAGGGGGGATAGAGAGAGGAGGGAGGGATAGAGAGGGGAGGGGGGATAGAGAGGGGAGGGGGGATAGAGAGGGGAGGGGGGATAGAGAGAGGAGGGGGGATAGAGAGGGAAGGGGGGATAGAGAGGGGAGGGGGATAGAGAGGGGAGCGGGGATAGAGAGGGGAGGCTCTGGGGAATCCAGATCACAGGAAGAAAATTTGAATGTTGGAAATGAGTTGACCACCTCCTCCAGACTCTCCTCTCCTCTCCCCTCTCCTCTCCTCTCTTCTTTCCTCTCTCCTCTCCCCTCTCCTCCCCTCTCTCCTCTTCTCTCTCCTCTCTTCTCTCCTCTCTCCTCTCCTGACTCTCCTCTCTCCTCTCTCCTCTCTCCTCTCTCCTCTCTCCTCTCCCCTCTCCTCCTCTCCCCTCTCCTCTCTCCTCCCCTCTCCTCTCTCCTCCCCTCTCCTCTCCCCCTCTCCCCTCTCCTTTCTCCTCCCCTCTCATCTCTCCTCTCCTCCTCTCCCCTCTCCTCTCTCCTCCTCTCTCCTCCCCTGTCCCCTCTCCTCTCCTCCCCTCTGTCCTCCCCTCTGTCCTCCCCTCTCCTCTGTCCTCCCCTCTCCTCTCTCCTCCCCTCCCCTCTGTCCTCCCCTCTCCTCTGTCCTCCCCTCTCCTCTCTCCTCCCCTCCCCTCTCCTCTCCTCTCATCCCTCCTTCCTGTCCTTCAGAGCAGCTCTTGCAGTAATGTTCCTGTGTGTATTAAACATGGTATGGTTGCTTTGGCAGCATGTGTTGTGCACCCTGTGGTTGCAGGCAGATTAAAGGAGATGGTCTCCATTACAGCTGGTTGCCTGGGGGGCCAGAGTGACAGCTGGCAGAATACACACACAATATGGGTGATAATGAGAAGCTCTCCCTGTGTTGGGTGGGACATGGACCCAGCTGGAGAGTAGAGCAAGGCAGAACAGGAGATAACACCCTTCATTTCCCCCCTCTCTCTCTCTCCTCTCTCCCCTTTCTCCCCTTCTCACCCCTCTCCTCATCTCTCCCCCCCTCGCTCTCTCTCTCCACTCTCTCACCATTGCTCCCCTCTACACTCCTCTCTCCCACATCTCCCCCCTCTCTCCCCTTCCCCTCTCCCTCTCTCCACTCCCCCCTCTCTCTCCCCTCTCCCCATCCCTCATCTCCCCGGAGCGGTCCTATCTGCTGGAACAGCCAGAAAGACTCTTGGACGACTCATCAGCTGAAGGTGAGGATGAGGAGACAGGAGGAGGACAGAGAGACCGCTGAGGGGAAACAGGATGTCAGGAAGAAGAAGGGGGTGGCAGATGGGTGTGTAGAGATGGTGGGATTGAGGGATGGAGGATAGGAAGGATAGAGAGATGGAGGAACGGAGGTACGAATGGTGAGAGGGACGGTAGAGTGATGCAGAGAGAGAGAGGGATGAGGAGAGATTAGGATGAAGACCCTGTGATGAGAGAGAGAGCTAGAGGGAGAAAGGTGAGAGAAAGAGAGAGAGAGAGAGAGAGAGAGGGTAAGGTGTTCTGAAGTGACGATGCATGCCCAGCTATATTTGGACGCAGCTGAATAATCTAGCAAATTCAGGCAAACAGCAGGACCCATCAATCATGCATGTCCATTGTGTTCATCGGTGTCGTTGCTGATGTGTAGATGGAGGAAGAGAGGGAGGAAGAAAACAAAGAGAAAGGTGGAGATAGGGAGAGATATCAGGGGCCTGGTACAGAGAGAGAGATATCAGGGGTCTGGTACAGAGAGAGAGATATCAGGGGTCTGGTACAGAGAGAGAGATATCAGGGGCCCCAGTACAGAGAGAGAGATATCAGGGGCCTGGTACAGAGGGAGAGATATCAGGGGTCTGGTATAGAGAGAGAGATATCAGGGGCCTGGTACAGAGGGAGAGATATCAGGGGCCTGGTACAGAGAGAGAGATATCAGGGGCCTGGTACAGAGAGAGAGATATCAGGGGCCTGGTACAGAGAGAGATATCAGGGGCCTGGTACAGAGAGAGAGATATCAGGGGCCTGGTACAGAGGGAGAGATATCAGGGGCCTGGTACAGAGAGAGATATATCAGGGGCCCCAGTACAGAGAGAGAGATATCAGGGGCCCCAGTACAGAGAGAGAGATATCAGGGGCCCCAGTACAGAGAGAGAGATATCAGGGGCCTGGTACAGAGAGAGAGATATCCACTATCAACAGGCTCCACTCAGCTTCCTGAATCTAACTGGTCACACTGTTCTCTTTGTAGACATTATCTATGTTCAGAAATTATTGACAAGCAGTAACACCCGATAATAGGTGCTCGCTATCAGTCAAAGCGTTAGACTAGAAGGCCAATATGTTCCCAAGGCAGGACCAAGCTGATGAAACTGTGCTTCCTATCGTGTTCCCAGCGCAACTGACCTAGTACACCAACGCACCATTCCTATGGTGGCCCTGAAGGGCAAAACTCAACAGCAAACAGGAAAGCACAACAACAAATCACAAAGCACGATCACATTCACCTCTGCCGGAAAAGGTAGGACCATCTAGCAGAGGACGGAGCCTCCTGATTGGACAGACGGACGTGACTTTAACGTGCTCATGCTCATCTTGAAGTTAAGGTTCACACAACACATTCACATCAAATGTTATTCAGGTTTCACTCATTATTGACCTTAATAAAAGGTCAAGAAATACTATGAATGAGTGAAGCTTGTTCAGGAATGGGCCTTATTCAGTGCCTGTCACCATGTTCTCAGCCTATAGACTGGATAGGTGGCGCTATGGAGGGGGTCTGTAATGGAATATTTTGATGTTCCATAGTTGTACTATCAGATTGTTATAAGTTGTGTTGATGTTTTGAAAATGCATCATATTTCAGTCAAGACACTCACGTGATGATTGATATAAAGAATATTTATTGATAACCATACATGGAATATGTTTGATTTTGGCGGAGTGGAATGTCTAAGGGGAAGCGCTCCCTACCGCCTCGAGCGACACATACGTGCACACATATATGACATGAGGCATGGAGCAATAGATATATAATCCCCCTGATAGACAGATATACATAAATTCAAACAGACAGACATACAGATATGCATAAATTCAGACAGACAGACATACAGATATGCATAAATTCAGACAGACAGACATACAGATATGCATAAATTCAGACAGACAGACGACCGGGGGAGAAAGGGGATGGTGGTGGGAGGCAACAGTAATGATCCTAACCGTTCTGAGTGAGTGTTGGATATCCGCGCAGCCTTTTAAGGCAGTCTTACCGGGCGGAGCCCCAATGGGCTTGCACTAGCCAGGTCAGGTGTGTTCATGATTGATTGTTTGCGCTACCTGTGTGCTTGAACTGTTACTGTACGTGAACTGCGGTGTGTGATGAGTAATAGTGTACTGAATGAGTGAAGTGTATGCTGAGTGTATGAAGAGTTATGTGAATGAATGATGATATGTACTTGATGACTGAGTGATGACGCGGGCAGCCCGAGTGTCGTTGCCAGAACTAGCTTCGCCCATATGCTACACCTCCCCCACAGACAGGACACAGCACAGACTTGTTTACCCTATCGATACAGTTGCGTAAGACAGAAGGCCTGGGCGACCACCCTCCTTTGAAAGTGCTAATCAACTAGTTTATCCTATCAATGCAGTTGCGTGAGACAAAAGGCCTGGAAGATCACCCTCCTTTGAAAGTGCTAATCAACTGTTGTCAACTGTATTCTATCAATGCCATTGTGTAGACATAAGGTCTGGAAACTCCTCACCCCCCCCCCCCTTCCTCCCCTTTGGAACCGCTTCTGACAAGAATGTGGGGAGGGGGGGGGGGTGAGGAGGGTATAAATGCTTGTCCCATCTGGGCCGCCGGGCCGACCCTTCAGACTAAATCGTGTCTGCAAGGCCAGGTCACCCAAATCTGCTTCTGTGTATCTTGTCTGTCTTCATGTGATATTATTGCAATACCCTATTTCTTGTTAAAGGTTCAATAAATTTGTAATTAACAAACTTAACAAACTTTGTGTCCTTGCAACGTCCGAAACCAAAAAGTTTCCTTCACAGGTCTCCCAATGCTGGAATATAGGATCCCTGTGTGGAGGTGTGGAGGTGTGGAGGTGTGCCTCAGATCTGTGTGGAGGTGTGGAGGTGTGGAGGTGTGGATGTGTGTCTCAGATCTGTGTGGAGGTGTGGAGGTGTGGAGGTGTGTCTCAGATCTGTGTGTGGAGGTGTGGAGGTGTGAAGGTGTGGAGGTGTGTCTCAGAGCTGTGTGTGGAGGTGTGGAGGTGTGGATGTGTGTCTCAGATCTGTGTGTGGAGGTGTGGAGGTGTGAAGGTGTGGAGGTGTGTCTCAGAGCTGTGTGTGGAGGTGTGGAGGTGTGGAGGTGTGGAGGTGTGTCTCAGATCTGTGTGTGGAGGTGTGGAGGTGTGAAGGTGTGGAGGTGTGTCTCAGAGCTGTGTGTGGAGGTGTGGAGGTGTGGAGGTGTGTCTCAGATCTGTGTGTGGAGGTGTGGAGATGTGAAGGTGTGGAGGTGTGTCTCAGAGCTGTGTGTGGAGGTGTGGAGGTGTGGAGGTGTGTCTCAGATCTGTGTGTGGAGGTGTGGAGGTGTGGAGGTGTGTCTCAGATCTGTGTGTGGAGGTGTGGAGGTGTGGAGGTGTGTCTCAGATCTGTGTGTGGAGGTGTGGAGGTGTAGAGGTGTGTCTCAGAGCTGTGTGTGGAGGTGTGGAGGTGTGGAGGTGTGGAGGTGTGTCTCAGATCTGTGTGTGGAGGTGTGGAGGTGTGGAGGTGTGTCTCAGAGCTGTGTGTGGAGGTGTGGAGGTGTGGAGGTGTGTCTCAGAGCTGTGTGTGGAGGTGTGGAGGTGTGGAGGTGTGTCTCAGAGCTGTGTGTGGAGGTGTGGAGGTGTGGAGGTGTGTCTCAGATCTGTGTGTGGAGGTGTGGAGGTGTGGAGGTGTGTCTCAGATCTGTGTGTGGAGGTGTGGAGGTGTGGAGGTGTGTCTCAGAGCTGTGTGTGGAGGTGTGGAGGTGTGGAGGTGTGGAGGTGTGTCTGTGTGTGGAGCGAGAGAGAGAGAGAGAGATATATATAGAGAGAGAGACAGAGAGAGAGAAACAGAGAGAGAGAGAGAGAGAGAGAGAGAGAGATATATATAGAGAGACACAGAGAGAGAGAAACAGAGAGAGAGAGAGAGAGAGAGAGAGAGATATATAGAGAGAGAGACAGAGAGAGAGAAACAGAGAGAGAGAGAGAGAGAGAGAGATGAAGAAGTGGGTCGGCAGACTGATTAATGAGCCTGGGTGCAGGTGAGCTGAACAACCACCTGAGCCACGGTTACATACACACACACACACACACACACACACACACACACACACACACACACACACACACACACACACACACACACACACACACACACACACACACACACACACACTCACCTACCGCTATCCACACACACAAAACATTAACAGGATCTTTTTGCCGTGAGCAGAAACATCCTTTATTTCACGATGTGAACGCAAACACACTCAAGCATGGCCTCCAAAGGACAAACCAATCTCTGCCCTGCCCCCCAGGGCAGCCAAGAGCAGTGGGCAGCCCCATCAACAGCACCCAGGGGCCAGGGAGCAGGGGGCAGGGGGCAGGAGGCGGGGGGCAGGGGCCAGGGAGAAGGGAGCAGGGGACAGGGGGCAGGGGGCAGGAGGCGGGGGGCAGGGAGCAGGGGCCAGGGAGCAGGAGGCAGGGGGCAGGAGGCAGGGGGCAGGGGGCAGGGAGCAGGGGCCAGGGAGCAGGGGCCAGGGAGCAGGAGGCAGGGGGCAGGAGGCAGGGGGCAGGGGGCAGGGAGCAGGGAGCAGGGGGCAGGGAGCAGGAGGCAGGGGCCAGGGAGCAGGAGGCAGGGGGCAGGAGGCAGGGGGCAGGGAGCAGGGGGCAGGGGGCAGGAGGCGGGGGGCGGGGGGCAGGGGGCAGGAGGCGGGGGGCAGGGGCCAGGGAGAAGGGGCCAGGGAGCAGGGAGAAGGGGCCAGGGAGCAGGGAGCAGGGAGCAGGGAGCAGGGGGCAGGGGGCAGGGAGCAGGGAGCATGAGGCGGGGGGCAGGGGCCAGGGAGAAGGGGCCAGGGAGCAGGGAGAAGGAAGCAGGGGGCAGGGGCCAGGGAGCAGGGAGAAGGGGCCAGGGAGCAGGGAGAAGGGAGCAGGGGGCAGGGGGCAGGGAGCAGGGAGCAGGGAGCAGGGAGCAGGGAGCAGGGAGCAGGGAGCATGAGGCAGGGGGCAGGGGCCAGGGAGAAGGGAGCAGGAAGAAGGGAGCAGGGAGAAGGGGCCAGGGAGCAGGGAGCAGGGGCCAGGGAGCAGGGAGAAGGGGCCAGGGAGCAGGGAGAAGGGGCTAGGGAGCAGGGAGAAGGGGCCAGGGAGCAGGGGCTAGGGAGCAGGGAGAAGGGGCTAGGGAGCAGGGAGAAGGGGCTAGGGAGCAGGGAGAAGGGGCTAGGGAGCAGGGAGAAGGGGCTAGGCGTCATGGGACAGGGCAGGACAGATCTTCATGTTTATATAGCATGAACTCCCCCAGAAAGACCCTGGGCAAGACTCAGAGCAGAAATCCAACCCCAGAGCTGAGCTGAGCTAAGGATCGTGCCATGCTGCCCCCCCCTCCCCCTCCCCCCCCTCCCCCCCCCCCCCCAACAAGCAGCTTGCTGCGGCACACATAAACACGCATGCAGACAAACACATACATGTTTAAGATGCCAGCTGCCTCTCAACATGCTGCGTGATTATGCTCACACAACCATGTACACACATGCACACTCTCTCTCTCTCACACACTATCACACACACACAAAGACACACGCATGAACAACACACTCTCTCTCACACATATACACACACACACGAAACACAAGAACACACACAGGCATCTTTGAGACCCCCCTCTCAACTGGCTCCTTGGTTCTGCACACACAGGTACCTCTACACCCCCAAACCCTCCTCCCAGGTGCCTCTACACCCCCAAACCCCCCTCCCAGGCCCCTCTACACCCCCAAACCCTCCTCCCAGGCCCCTCTACACCCCCAAACCCCCCTCCCAGGCCCCTCTACACCCCCAAACCCTCCTCCCGGATGCCTCTACACCCCCAAACCCCCCTCCCAGGCCCCTCTACACCCCCAAACCCCCCTCCCGGATGCCTCTACACCCCCAAACCCCCCTCCCAGGCCCCTCTACACCCCCAAACCCCCCTCCCGGATGCCTCTACACCCCCCAAACCCCCCTCTTAGGTGCCACATTGAAACCTATTAAATTATGAATCAGTTCCCCTCTGCATTACTCTGCATTAAACATTCAATCTTTAAAATGCTCTTCATTCAAAGCTCTCAGGAAGCCACACGTTCATGCTGAAGAGCACATGCTACTCTGCCTGCCTGCCTGCCTGCCTGCCTGTCTGTCTGCCTGTCTGTCTGCCTGTCTGTCTGCATACCTGCCTGTCTGTCTGCATATCTGTCTGCAAATCTGTCTGTCTGCATA
>CM059315.1:7583736-7593736 GCA_030340665.1 Neosalanx taihuensis | reverse complement strand
CAGACATATGGCGCGTGCCGCATCTCGAGCCGGGCGCGGGAAGGAAACAGCATCTGAAATATTTTAACAGTCTCATCAGAAAGAATAACGGGCATTTTTGGAAGCGTCCTCGAGACGCTGGGAGGCGAAGAGACCACACGAACACACACTTACGCACACTCGCGCGCACACACCGGGGCTCGTGCTGACAGTTTAACCGAACGGATTATCGTGGACCGGCAGACCTGTTGTTGATTTCAAAGTTGAAAGGATCAGATGGACTGAACACAGAGGTGGAGGATCCTAACATGATGCTGCTTCACTGCCTGGGAGACAAACACCACAGTAAGGACTCCGTGATACCCTGGTGATACCTTCTCTTGTTTTAAAAGCGCTACAGAGAGGAGCGCGCGGAGGGAATGAGACAGGGCGCACCGGAGGCGCGTGGCGCTGCTGAGAGGAGCAGGGCGCGAGGCACGATCACGCGGACACGCCTCGGGAGTCATTAAACAAATCCTATAAACGCAGAGCAAATAGGATCGATAACCCGCATCGAGCAGCCCGTATATAAGGCTAATGATCGGCTCAGCCTGGAGCTGGAGGATAATATGGGGAAAGTTTCAGTTGAGGGCGACGGCTGACCGGAGCGGGCTGACCATCAGAAGACCTCCCGGTGTTTAAGAAGGAAAGTTAGATCAGGTTAACAGCTACTGTGGATCACTAGCTGCCTGCTTTAAACGGATCCCCTCAGGAGTGGAGCAGCCATATGGAGATCTTTTTCAGACGAGCTTTATTTGTCAATGATTGATTATTTTTTTATTTTTCCCCCCTTGCATCAAGAAAGAAAAAACTCTTGGGGGTTTCCGTTTTGGAAGATGGTCGTCGTGGCGATGAGGATGGCGACCGTTGCCGCGGACAAGCTTGTCCCTAGACAGCTCTCCCCCTCCCTGTCCCCTGCCTAACCCCCCTTCCCAGACCCCCCTCCCCCCTCCCCCCCTCCCCCCCCCCCAGGTGGTGGTGGAAGTATGGGGTGACCCCCCCCCTCCCCCCCCCCCGCACCCCCTTTCTGACGGTAAAACAATGGACTTGAACTTCTCTGCATCCGCTCGCCCCGGCAACGGCCTGTTGCCGGGGGAGAGAGGCTCGTCCAAGCGAGTCCTGACCGGGTGCTTCCTCTTCCTCCTCATCCTCACCACGTTGCTTGGCAACACGCTGGTGTGCGCTGCTGTCACCAAGTTTCGCCACCTGCGCTCCAAGGTCACCAACTTCTTCGTGATCTCGCTGGCGATCTCGGACCTCCTGGTCGCCATCTTAGTGATGCCGTGGAAGGCGGCCACGGAGATCGTGGGCTTCTGGCCGTTCGGCGCCTTCTGCAACGTGTGGGTGGCGTGCGATATCATGTGCTCCACGGCGTCCATCTTGAACCTGTGTGTGATCAGCGTGGACCGATACTGGGCCATCTCCTCGCCTTTCCGCTACGAGCGCAAAATGACCCCTCGGGTGGCCTTTGTGATGATCAGCGTGGCGTGGACGCTGTCCGTCCTCATCTCCTTCATCCCGGTCCAGCTCAACTGGCACAAGGCCCAGACGCTGGCCGAGCTCAACGCCACGTACGGCGGCGACCCGCCCCCTGATAACTGCGACTCCAGCCTGAACCGCACCTACGCCATCTCCTCCTCGCTCATCTCCTTCTACATCCCCGTGGCCATCATGATCGTCACCTACACGCGCATCTACCGCATCGCCCAGAAGCAGATCCGCCGCATCTCGGCCCTGGAGCGCGCCGCGGCTAGCGCTAAGAACCGCCACTGTAGCATGGGCGCCAACGCCGCCATGGAGACGGAGAGCTCCTTCAAGATGTCCTTCAAGCGGGAGACCAAGGTGCTGAAGACTCTGTCGGTTATCATGGGCGTGTTCGTGTGCTGCTGGTTGCCTTTCTTCATCCTGAACTGCATGGTTCCATTCTGCGAGCATCCTGAGGCAGCCGGCGGCCGCTCCGACTTCCCCTGCGTCAGCTCCACCACCTTCGACGTGTTTGTGTGGTTCGGCTGGGCCAACTCCTCGCTCAACCCCATCATCTACGCCTTCAACGCAGACTTCCGCCGAGCCTTCTCCATCCTGCTGGGCTGCCATCGCCTCTGCCCGGGCAGCAACGCCATCGAGATCCTCAGCACCAACAACAACGGGGCCAACAACATTGGCCCCGCCCACGCCTCGCTCACGCACTCCAACTCCCAGTGCCAGGTCCGGGGGCTCCCCCCCAGGGAGGGGGGCGAGGGGGCGGCATACGTCATCCCCCACCGCGTGCCCTGTGCAGACGAGGAACTGGCAGGGGGGAGGGGTGGGCGGGAGGAGGACGAGGAGGAGGAGCTGGGCGGGAGGAGGGTGGGGGAGGAGGGCGTAATGGCGTCTCCGGGCGTGTCCGGAGGGCTGGACAGTGACGCCGACGTCTCGCTGGAGAAGATCCACCCGGTCACCCAGAACGGTCAGCACAAGGCTGTCACCTGCTGAGGCTCTGCAGGGGTAGAGAGGGAGGGAGACCTGGGGGAGGGAGGACGAGACCTGGGGGAGGGAGGACGAGAGGGGCAGGGGCAAGGAAGGAGGGAGAGAAAGGGAGGGGGATGTGAAGGGAGGGAGCGAGAGGAAGGGAGAGAGGAACAGTGGAATGGGAAACATGGAGAGAGGGATGGGAAAGAGAAACGGAGGGAGAGAAAGGGTGAAGGGGCTATTGAGGGAGGGGAAGGAAAGGAGGGAGTAATGGGAAAGAGGGAGGGATGGAGAGAGATAGAGGAGAGAAGGACGGTGAGAAAGACACATGGGAGAGGGAAAGGATGAGAGAGCGAGGGAGGGAAGAGAGAGGGAAAGGGTGAGAGAGGGAGGGAGGGAAGAGGGAGGAATCATCTGTGAGCTCCCTAGGCAAATGTTGGGAATACAAAACTGAACTGAGCTTCACTACTGACCTTAAGACTCATTTCAATTCTTTCATCACTATGGAAACCTACAGAATGTTAAAAAAGAAGGCACTTTATCCTGGATAACTATCTGCAAAACAACATTTGTTCATGAGCTAAACTGGGTGTTCCTCAATGTTCCACAACTTGAAAGAAGGAATTAAGGAAGGAAGGAAGGATGGAGAACTAAGAAGGGAAGTATGTATCTGTATGTGCATGACTGGTTCCTGGTTTGAAGGGGGTGGACAGTTCTGGAGGGTTCTGGAGGGTTCTGGAGGGTTATGGAGGGTTCTGGAGGGTCATGGAGAGTTCTGGAGGGTTCTGGAGGGTTCTGGAGAGTTCTGGAGGGTTCTGGAGGGTTATGGAGGGTTCTAGAGGGTTCTGGAGGGTCATGGAGAGTTCTGGAGGGTTCTGGAGGGTTATGGAGGGTTCTGGAGGGTTCTGGAGGGTTCTGGAGGGTCATGGAGAGTTCTGGAGGGTTCTGGAGGGTTCTGGAGAGTTCTGGAGGGTTCTGGAGGGTTATGGAGGGTTCTGGAGGGTTCTGGAGGGTTATGGAGGGTTCTGGAGGGTTCTGGAGGGTTCTGGAGGGTCATGGAGAGTTCTGGAGGGTTCTGGAGGGTTCTGGAGGGTTATGGAGGGTTCTGGAGGGTTCTGGAGGGTTCTGGAGGGTTATGGAGGGTTCTGGAGGGTTCTGGAGGGTTCTGGAGGGTCATGGAGAGTTCTGGAGGGTTCTGGAGGGTTCTGGAGGGTTCTGGAGAGTTCCCAGTAGACCAGAGATGTAGATGTGTAGATGTGTAGCTAGATGTGTGGTTGTTAAAGTGCTCCCTGTATAATGTGACGTGTCCCCATGGACACAACTTCTGGATAATTGTTTTTATATCTTTTCTCAATGTAAAGTGTGTAATTGCTTTTTGGTTCTCGAACTGATCATTCATTTAGGGGGAAAACAGTTTCTGCTGAGGTAAGAGTGTTGGAAAACAGGTAGCTAGGGAGGAGAATGTAAATGAGAATTAGGAGCAAGAGAGTGTTTGTCTGCTTCTGTTTACCTCCTCTAGCTCGACTAAAACAAGCTGTGTGATGTTGATGATGTTGTCAATCCAGTGAAAGTGTTTGTTGTGTCGATGCTGTGGGGCTGTGTGTTCTCTGTGTGGGGCTGTGTGTTCTCTGTGTGGGGCTGTGTGTTCTCTGTGTGGGGCTGTGTGTTCTCTGTGGGGTTAAGGTGCGGAGAGCACGTTGAAAGGTTTCTGCTCAGGAAGGAAGTGTAAATATTTCAGTCTAGTTCCTGTACATTGGAGCCCCCTTGGCTGTTCACAGCAACAAGCTGACAACAATTGTCAAGGTTCAGAAGAACTGAAATTGGCTTTTTTTGTCCTTCGGGGGGGAGGGAGTGTTTTGAACAGACTGGAGCAGTTAACCCCCCCCCCCCCCCCCCCCCCCCCCGCCTCCTCCTTATCCCCGGGCCTCTAGACACAACATTTCACAGATGAAGCAGCCTCAGGCTTCATTGAGCTAGATTCTTATACATCCACACACTGACACGCACACACACACGCACACACATGCACACACGCTAAAAGTGTCTTCCCTCTCTGAGGGAGTGCAGTCGGTGCTGCCAGGGAAGACCTCCCAATCCTCCTCTAGCCTTTCATCAAGCCTCATCCACCCATCATTCAACCCTTCCACTCCTCTTCCACCCCCCCTCCTCTCCTCCTCCTCCCCTCCTTCACCCCTTGTCTAACCCTCCTCCTCCTCTCCTCCTCCTTCACCCCTTGTCTAACCCTCCTCCTCCTCTCCTCCTCCTTCATCCCTTGTCTAACCCTCCTCCTCCTCCCCTCCTCTTCCCCTCCTCTCCCTCTCCTTCACCCCCTCTCTAACCCTCCTCCTCTTCCTCTCCTCTTCCTCTCCTTCACCCCTTCTCTAACCCTCCTCCTCCTCCCCTCCTCTCCCTCTCCTTCACCCCCTCTCTAACCTTCCTCCTCTTCCCTTGAGACAGAGGAAAGACAAGAGGAAAGGAGCAAGAGAGATGGAAAGATGAGCAGATAGACAAGGAGAGGAGAGACAAGGAGAGGAGAGACAAGGAGAGGACAGACAAGGAGAGGAGAGATGAGGAGAGGATAGACAAGGAGAGGAGCGATGAGGAGAGACGAGGCGAGTTGAGGAGAGATGAGGAGAGGAGAGACAAGGAGAGCAGAGTTGAGGAGAGACAAGGAGAGACATGGAGAGGAGAGTTGAGGAGAGATGAGGAGAGATGAGGAGAGACAAGGAGAGGAGAGTTGAGGAGAGATGAGGAGAGGAGAGACAACGAGAGACAAGGAGAGGAGAGTTGAGGAGAGATGAGGAGAGACAAGGAGAGGAGAGTTGAGGAGAGATGAGGAGAGGAGAGACAACGAGAGACAAGGAGAGGAGAGTTGAGGAGAGATGAGGAGAGGAGAGATGAGGAGAGACAAGGAGAGGAGAGTTGAGGAGAGACAAGGAGAGCAGAGTTGAGGAGAGACAAGGAGAGACAAAGAGAGGAGAAATGAAGAGAGGAGAGATGAGGAGAGGAGAGATGAAGAGAGGAGAGACAACGAGAGACAAGGAGAGGAGAGTTGAGGAGAGATGAGGAGAGGAGAGATGAGGAGAGACAAGGAGAGGAGAGTTGAGGAGAGACAAGGAGAGCAGAGTTGAGGAGAGACAAGGAGAGACAAAGAGAGGAGAAATGAAGAGAGGAGAGATGAGGAGAGGAGAGATGAAGAGAGGAGGAGAGGAGAGACGAGGAGAGACGAGGAGAGGAGAGATGAGGAGAGGAGAGATAAGGAGAGGAGAGATGAGGAGAGGAGAGATGAGGAGAGGAGAGATAAGGAGAGGAGAGATAAGGAGAGGAGAGATGAGGAGAGGAGAGATGAGGAGAGGAGGAGAGACAAGAGAAGGGACGTTTTGTTGCTCTGGGTGTTTGTTGGATGATGACAGTCGGTTAAGGTCTTCCCTCTGGCCTAGATTAGGAGCTGAGAGGACGAGAGTGGAGTTCATTAGCTATGAGCTGGTTCTCTCACACACACACACACCATTCTCTCCATTCTCAACAGGAGACAGTGTTCATATCGACAACAGTGTTAGGGTAATTGGACTATGAGTGTGATTTCACAGCGTGGTGCGATGTTACTGGCCTGGTTCCTTCTCCGACCCCCTCCCCCCCTGCCCTCGGACCCCCCAGGGGGGGTTTAAAGGGACAGCGCTTCCCTTTTCCAATCTGTCGGTGGAAGAATTTAACGTTTGGCACCAATGCTTGACACAGATTGAACCAATGTTATTATTCTGGAGATAGAGAGGGGGAATAAAAATAGAAAAGAAAGAGGAGAGAGTGGAGGGAAGGGGGGAGAAGAGAGAGTGAAAGAAGAGAGTGAGAGAGCAAGAGCGAAAGAAAGAGGTGAGAGGACAAGCAGAGGGGAGATAGAGAGAGATAAGTAGTGGTAGGAGAGAGAAATCTAGAAGAAGACAAGAGGGATGGAATCCAGACAGATTCAACCGGTGCTGCTGTTCTCAGATTAAGCGTTTGATTTTCCGTCTGTGGAAAATCCGATGTAGTTTAAATATAGACTGAACAGGGAAAAAGCTTTTGGCTCAATAAGTTGCTCCTGGCTTTGCACCAGCCAGCCTTTCAGCCATTGGCTGCTCCACTGAGGCCCTGTCAATGCCAGGCAGCCATTGGCTGTTCTCCTGAGGCGCACCAATGCTACTCAGCCATTGGCTGATCCCATGCACACAGTAATGGCTGACCTCTCATCTGGTCTCTTTCTCTCTCTACCTAGCTACACCTGGTCTCTCTACCTAGCTACACCTGGTCTCTAACTAGCTACACCTGGTCTCTACCTAGCTACACCTGGTCTCTCTACCTAGCTATACCTGGTCTCTCTATCTAGCTATACCCTGGGTCTCTCTCTCTACCTAGCTACACCTGGTCTCTCTCTATCTAGCTACACCTGGTCTCTCTACCTAGCTACACCTGGTCTCTCTACCTAGCTACACCTGGTCTCTCTATCTAGCTACACCTGGTCTCTCTACCTAGCTACACCTGGTCTCTCTACCTAGCTACACCTGGTCTCTCTATCTAGCTACACCTGGTCTCTCTACCTAGCTACACCTGGCCTCTCTATCTAGCTACACCTGGTCTCTCTTACCTAGCTACACCTGGTCTCTCTACCTAGCTACACCTGGTCTCTCTACCTAGCTACACCTGGTCTCTCTATCTAGCTACACCTGGTCTCTCTATCTAGCTACACCTGGTCTCTCTCTACCTAGCTACACCTGGTCTCTCTCTATCTAGCTACACCTGGTCTCTCTAACCTAGCTACACCTGGTCTCTCTACCTAGCTACACCTGGTCTCTCTATCTAGCTACACCTGGTCTCTCTATCTAGCTACACCTGGTCTCTCTCTACCTAGCTACACCTGGTCTCTCTTTATCTAGCTACACCTGGTCTCTCTTTATCTAGCTACACCTGGTCTCTCTTTATCTAGCTACACCTGGTCTCTCTATCTAGCTACACCCTGGTCTCTCTATCTAGTTACACCTGTTCTCTCTACCTAGCTACACCTGGTCTCTCTTTATAGCTAGACCTGATCTCTCTATCTAGCTACACCTGGGTCTCTCTCTACCTCTGGTCTCTCTCAGTATGGCTGGTTCTCCCATGGTCTCTCATCTGGCTAGCTACCCATTCTCCCCTCCCAGCCTCCAGTTTTTCAAACTGACCCCAGTTAATGCTGACCAGGGAGTTTCATGTATCGACTCAGACATTGATTCCACTGGTAGAAAAGCCAGCCTGGGCGGCGTCAGTACATCTGCTGGTGATGACGTGTTGATAGGTGAAATGTGGCCATTCTGTGGCCTGCTGCAGGTTCTGCTCTCTAGTGCCCAACTCCAGACACACACAGACCCACTCAGATCAACAGAACTCTGTCTTAAGGTTCCCCCACAGATTCTGATGGGAACCATGTTAGCTTGTTCAGATGGATCCATCCAGTCTCATCTGCCCACTGACAGAAACAGCTGTTGTTCTTTCAGGAACCTGGATCCAGTTTGACTTCATGATGGGATTTGATGTTTGATGATGTTGTTTGTTATGATGTGGGATGACCAATGACTGCCACTGATCGCAGTGTGTGGTGACCAGGACCCAGGTCCAGCTGACTGATAGGATTCAAACTTAAACCTAGGATCAATATCTGAAGGCGGTGACATGTCCGTTGATTACACGCAAGTATTTGTGTATTTTGCTGAATTGAATCGCTTATAGGCACACGCATGGGACCAGCTTTTACTGTCATCATGTAGAATTTCCTGTGTATTGTAAAATGGTTTTACCATTGTTTAGCATAATTTGTTTTGTTTTAAGGACCAACCATTTGTTTGCTGTTTAGCGTTTTACTCATTCAGGGTTTCTGTTTTTTGTACGTAATCGCTGGTCTCATGAAACTTCAATCAGGTGATGACATTGTTTTTCTCAATCTTGATATTTGAGGATTAAAGTGGACAGAGTTCTGGAAGTTGTTATGAGGGTGAATCCGTTCAGCGGAAAGAAATTGTGTGCAGATAAAATAATGCTGGACAGTTTAAGGGGTTTAAACGTTAATGGGTTAAAGGTTAAGTAGGTGTGTTGGCTTGTGCTTCTGTTATTTCTGTATGCAGGGGATCAACAACCAGATCACAAACCATCTGTCAAACAATGTTCAGGATTATGCTGATAATGTATGTCAGTCAATCTGTTTTGGTTTGGGTCCTGTGAAACTCAAATATCCTCTAAGATGATAGGGGCTTCAAGGGTTTCTAAAGGTCAGAGTTCAACAGAACAAAGAAGGAGTCCATACGTCCTCAGTGAACAGACACATGGATGGAAAGAGTTTCTGGATGTTTCTCCCGGGTGTGGCTCCATGACCCTGGGAGAGTCTCCACGTCTGGCTCCAACTAGGCGGCTAGACAAGGAAGCAGTTTGCCACCAAATCCTGAAGCTCAAATCAATTCAAATACTTTGATGGTATCACAGTGGGACTCAGTAAAACACTTTGGACAGACAAGAGCAAGGATTTAAAGAGGTATTTGAAAGTATTTTGAAAAAAACAATAACATTCTTTGGATTTTTTTTGGGACCGAGTTTTTCTGGAAAACTGTGGTTGCTATGACAATGTGTAATGTCAACCCTACAGTTCTCTTATGACTTCCTGTTTACAGTCTGTACTGAAATGTGCCCTTATTACCACCAATACTACTGCAGAATAAAGGTATATGTTCATTTTTCTATCTGGGAGTGTTTGCTCACGTTACTAAGGTGTAAATGTCTGGTGTGTAACTGCTCAGAGGATGAGTGTGCTGCCTGATACGAGTGTGTTGAGTGTGTTAGAGAGGGTGTGTTGAGTTTGTTAGAGAGGAGGGTGTGTTGAGTGTGTTAGAGAGGGTGTGTTGAGTGTGTTAGACAGGGTGTGTTGAGTGTGTTAGAGAGGGTGTGTTGACTGTGTTAGAGAGGGGTGTGTTGAGTGTGTTAGACAGGGTGTGTTGAGTGTGTTAGAGAGGGTGTGTTGAGTGTGTTAGAGAGGGTGTGTTGAGTGTGTTAGAGAGGGTGTGTTGAGTGTGTTAGAGAGGGTGTGTTGAGTGTATACATTGTGTTGAGTGTGTTAGAGAGGGTGTGTTGAGTGTATACATTGTGTTGAGTGTGTTAGAGAGGGTGTGTTGAGTGTGTTAGAGAGGGTGTGTTGAGTGTATACATTGTGTTGAGTGTGTTAGAGAGGGTGTGTTGAGTGTGTTAGAGAGGGGTGTGTTGAGTGTATACATTGTGTTGAGTGTGTTAGAGAGGGTGTGTTGAGTGTGTTAGAGAGGGTGTGTTGAGTGTATACATTGTGTTGAGTGTGTTAGAGAGGGTGTGTTGAGTGTGTTAGAGAGGGGTGTGTTGGGTGTGTGTTAGAGAGGGTGTGTTGGGTGTGTTAGAGAGGGTGTGTTGAGTGTGTTAGAGAGGGTGTGTTTGGGTGTGTTGAGATATGACTGTGTTGTGTTAGAGAGGGGTGTGTTGGGTGTGTTGAGATATGACTGTGTTTAGACAAGTG
>CM059315.1:7551236-7578736 GCA_030340665.1 Neosalanx taihuensis | reverse complement strand
GGATCCACCTGATTTGTCATGATGCTTCCTGCTTAAATCTTTCAGGATGTAAGAGCCTTGGAGTGTTAAAGCCCTCATGCTGCCTCTAAGCTGCTGTGTGTGTGTGTGTGTGTGTGTGTGTGTGCGAGAGAGAGAGAAAGTGTGCATGTTTGTGTGTGTATGCGGGAGGGAAAGCAGGGGGAGAGAATGTGTGTGTGTATATGAGTGTGTGTGCAGTAAGTGTGTCTATGTGATGTGTGTGTTTGTGGGGGGATTAAGCTAGTGACAGATTTACTTCTAGAAGCACCGCCAGCCTCCACCCCAAGCCTCCTTCCTCCAATCACCAGCCTTAGCCTCCTTCCCCAAACCTCCACCCCAACCTCCACCCCCGGCATCCTTCCCCTAACCTTCACCCCCTGCCTCCATCCCCAGTCTCCTTAACTCAGCCTCCAGCCCCCAGTCTCCTTCCCCCAGCCTCCAGCCCCCAGTCTCCAGCCCCCAGCCTCCTTCCCCCAAACTTGTTCCCCCAGCCTCCAGCCCCCAGGCCCCCAGCCTCCAGCCCCCAGTCTCATTCCCCCAGCCTCCTTCTCCCCAGCCTCCAGCCCCCAGTCTCCTTTCCCCAGCCTCCAGCCCCCAGTCTCATTCCCCAGCCTCCTTCTCCCAGCCTCCAGCCCCAGTCTCCTTTCCCCAGCCTCCACCCCGCAGCCTCCTTCCCCCAACCTTGTTCCCCCAGCCTCGAGAACCCAGCCTCCAGCCCCCAGCCTCCACCCCCCAGCCTCCTTCCCCCAACCTTGTTCCCCAGCCCCAGCCTCCAGCCCCAGCCTCAGCCCCCAGCCCTCTGCTAACCTGTCAGATGGGTGCAGGCTGTGAGCTCTGGGACCACAGCTGGCCAGGCTTCATCTTCAAGGAGGTTTTTCTCCAGACCAGAGAGAGCTGTCACCTTGATCATGGGGGGGGGGGGGGGGGGGGGAGTACATGTGTGCGTGACAGAGTGTGTCAGTGTGTGTTTCTGTGGGTGCAGTGCACGTGCATGTGTGCGTGTGTGTATATGTAGATCTATGTTAAATCTGAATGTGTGTGTGTGTGAGTGTGTGTGAGTGTGTGTGTTAGCCTCCTAGCGTGTGTGTGTGTGCCCATGCTTCCTAGCGTGTGTGGTGTGTGTGTGCGCGTGTGTGGGTGTGTGTGTGTGTGCGCGTGTGTGTGTGTGTGCGCGTGTGTGTGTTTGTGCTTGTGTGTGTGTATGAGTGTGTGTGTATGCTTCCTAGCGTGTGTGTGTGTGTGTGAGTGTGTGTATGCTTCCTAGTGTGTGTGTGTGTGTGTGTGTGTGTGTGGCAGCCTGCAGGTTCATCTGTCTCTCAGAACAAGCCAGGTCAGTTGTCTCTTAGGTAGGAACATGACCTTCTGGACTCACTAAAAGAACTCCACAGTCACAGCAATCTGTTTACACACACACACGCGCACACACACGCACGCACACACACACACACGCACACACACACACACACACACTCAGACACTTCCTTGTCTTATCTGTTTTAAGGTTCTTTTGAACGGTACACATCACCAGAGACCAACTGTCTGGCTGAGTGACAGAAGAGACAAAGATAGAGGTTAAAAGAAGAGGGAGGGGAGGAGGGAGGGAGGGAGGGGGGGGGAGGGAGGGGAGGGAGGGAGGGAGGGGGGGGAGGGAGGGAGGGAGGGAGGGAGGAGAGAGAGAGAGGGAGGGAGGGAGGGAGGGAGGGAGGGGGAGGGAGGGAGGGAGGGAGGAGGGAGGGAGAGAGGGGGGGGAGGGAGGGAGGGAGGGAGGGAGGGAGGGAGGAGAGAGAGGGAGGGAGGGAGGGAGGGAGGGAGGGAGGGAGGGAGGGAGGGAGGGAGGGGAGGGGAGGGAGGGAGGGAGGGAGGGAGGGAGGGGAGGGAGGGGAGGGAGGGAGGGAGGGAGGGAGGGAGGGAGGGAGGGGGGGGAGGGAGGGAGGGAGGGAGGGAGGGGGGGGGAGGGAGGGAGGGAGGGAGGGAGGAGAGAGAGGGAGGGAGGGAGGGAGGGAGGGAGGGAGGGAGGGAGGGAGGGAGGGAGGGAGGGAGGGAGGGAGGGAGGGAGAGAGGGAGGGAGGGAGGGGGGGAGAGAGAGGGAGGGGGGTGGGTGGGAGAGAGGGAGGGAGGGTGGGAGATAGAGAGGGAGAGCGAGAGGGAGGGGTGTGGAGAGGGAGGGTGGGAGGGAGGGAGGGAGAGAGAGAGGGAGGGGTGGGGAGAGGGAGGGAGGGAGGGAGGGTGGGAGAGAAGGAGGGAGAGAGAGAGGGAGTGATAGAGGGAGAGATGAGAGGTGAGAGGAAGGGAGGGAGGGCAGTTATCTTGGATGGTCAGTTATCTTGGATGGTCAGTTATCTTGGAGGGTCAGTTATCTTGGATGGTCAGTTATCTTGGATGGTCAGTTATCTTGGATGGTCAGTTATCTTGAAGGGTCAGTTATCTTGGGTGGTCAGTTATCTTAGATGGTCAGTTATCTTGGGTGGTCAGTTATCTTGGTATCTTGGATGGTCATTTATCTTGGAGGGTCAGTTATCTTGGAGGGTCAGTTATCTTGGAGGGTCAGTTATCTTGAAGGGTCAGTTATCTTGGGTGGTCAGTTATCTTGGATGGTCAGTTATCTTGGACGGTCAGTTATCTTGGATGGCAGTTATCTTGGAGGGTCAGTTATCTTGGACGGTCAGTTATCTTGGATGGCAGTTATCTTGAAGGGTCAGTTATCTTGGAGGGTCAGATATCTTGGGTGGTCAGTTATCTTGGGTGGTCAGTTATCTTGGATGGTCAGTATTGTGAGTGAAATGTTGCCCAGCAGTGTAAAACCACCAGCAGCTCCAGAATATCTAATCTCATCCCAAAGCCACCGTCTGCTGACTGAACCTGATCTGAGAGCAGCAGAACAGAGCTTCTCTTCACTGGAAGCAGATCTCAGTTAACTCACCCAGTGGCCTTTCATCTTTCATCAGCAAATGGACCAGTCCATTGAAACGATCATGCTTGTGTGTGTGTGATTGTGTGTTTGTGTGTGTGATTGTGTGTTTGTGCGTTTGAGTGTGTCTATTAGGGCTAACAGTCTTATCCATGCTGGTGGATTTAATCTCCAGCTTGTCTTAAGCATCCTGAATTCACTTTATAAATTTACACAATGAGCAATGTCTACACACACACACACACACACACACACACACACACACACACACACACACACACACACACACACACACACACACAGAGACAGAGAGATAGACAGAGAGAGAGAGAGAGAGAGAGAGAGAGGAAGAGAGCGTGTACAGCGTGTGCAGGTGGATATACAGTACATGTATGTTTGTATGTATGCCCCCAAAAGGATGTATTTATTTTGATGCATTATAATTAGTCCATCAAATGTAACTTTGCATTGTTATACTGTTTGTTTGTGATTTATGGTAATGATCACATTTGTTCTATGTTTATACGTGTGTTGTAATTTCAATGCAGACTGATTTGGCAACATTTGTGATCTGAACATTCATGCCAGGAAAGCATATTGAATAGAATTTTAATGACAGAGAGGCGTAGATGGACACAGAGAGAAGGATAGAGAGAAAGAAACAGAGAAAAAGAGGAAAGGGATGGAAAGAAAGAAGAGGGAGAAAGAAAGAGATGGAGGGGTGGAAAGAGAGAAGAGTGATAGAGAGAGGAAGGGGAGAGGAAAGAGAGAAAGGGTTTGAGAGAGAGAAGAGAGGGAGAGATAGAGGGAGAGGAGCGAGGCAGGGAGAGAAGAGATGGATGTCCAGTACCTGTGTAATATGCATATGTAGTGAATCCATTATTGGTCTCTAATTGTACTCTAATTAACTACAGGCATTATTCAAGGTACAGTGAGAAGAGATAAAAAGGCAGAGAGGCAAGAGAGTCAAACAGAGAGAGAGAGAGAGAGAGAGAGAGAGTCAAACAGAGAGAGAGAGAGAGAGAGAGAGAGAGAGAGAGAGACAGAGACAGAGAGGCAGAGAGAGAGGCAGAGAGAGAGAGAGGCAGAGAGAGGCAGAGAGAGAGACAGAGACAGAGAGGCAGACAGAGAGGCGTAAAGAGAGACAAAGAGAGAGGCAGAGAGAGAGAGAGAGGCAGACAGAGAGGCAGAGAGAGAGGCGTAAAGAGAGACAAAGAGAGAGGCAGAGAGAGAGAGAGAGAGGGAGAGAGACAGAGAGGCAGACAGAGAGGCAGAGAGAGAGGCGTAAAGAGAGACAAAGAGAGGCAGAGAGAGAGAGAGAGAGAAAGGCAGAGAGAGAGAGGCGTAAAGAGAGACAAAGAGAGAGGCAGAGAGAGAGAGAGGCAGAGAGAGAGAGGCAGAGAGAAAGGCAGAGAGAGAGAGGCGTAAAGAGAGACAGAGAGAGAGGCAGAGACAAACAGAGAGAAAGGAAAGGAGAGAGAGTGAGGCGGAGAGAGCAAGGTAGAGACGGACAGAGAGAGAGAGAGCAGACACACACACAGACACACTCACAGGCAGACACACACACACACACACACAGCTGTTACTGCTTTATTTCCACAGAGTTTCTCAGACCTGGGGTCTCATTTATAAAGGAGTGCGTAGAATTCTTACTAAAAGTGTGCGTACGCCCAAAAGCGTAAATTGGCGTACGCACACAAAAATTCAGATTTATAAAACCGTGCGTACGCACACCTGTAGGCAATGTTCGCTTTATAAATCACAGCTTAACCACAAGTGTGCGTACGTAAAGTATCATTGCACCCCGCCCTGAACACGCCCATTTTTAACCATAAATGGTCAATGCAAAGGACCTCATGAATGCTAATCTAGTATCATTATCATGCATGAACCTGGCAGGTGATTCTTTTTCACGGTGAATCAAGGCAAACAAAAAACAACACTAGTGCGACAGCGCCAAGTGGCAGAACCGGAGAAGAAGCGGTAACAACTGCAGAAGTAAATTCCATGTTTAAGTATCTTGCATGGCGATTAAACGAATTCTGATTCTGAAGTGTAATGAGTGTAGTGATTGCGCGAGAGCTTAACAACTGTATTTCCAGTTTTTGACATATGATGATATATGCACAGTATTAAAGAAATATATTTAGTTATACTTTGTGTTCTGTAGTTACATGCATTTCAGCCTCCTACACTGCGGTAAAAGGACAATCTGATTGTGAGAAAGACAGCGCTGAATATTGATTACAAATTTGAGTTGCATTGTACAAGATGTGTATGGAACAATTGTCACGCAGTTCAAGCTCAAATAACACTGATGTATTTAATCTTCATTATAATCATAAATTGAGTCAATGTGTGTGAGAACAACAAAATGCATAAATATTACGAGTTATAGCTTCTCCGACTTTTACTTTTTGCAGTATGTGTCTCCAATTCCCACTGTCTCCAAAAAGTGCGTAGGTTTACGGGAGGGTCATAGTTTGCGTGGAGGACCGCACATTCTACCGCCAAGTTTGTTTTTTATAAATCACTGACTTCGCGTGAAAACTGGCGTACGCACATTTTCAGCCCCGTTTTGTGCGTACGCAAGCTTTATAAATGAGACCCCAGGTCTGTATGGTGAGACTGAACTGCTCCAGAGAGCTGCTGTGTTCTGAAGATCTATCATCCTGCTGGGAACACATCCTGACAGGTGGAGCACACTGGGCATGTGCAGAGGACCCATCATCCTGCTGGGAACACATCCTGACAGGTGGAGCACACTGGGCATGTGCAGAGGACCCATCATCCTGCTGGGAACACATCCTGACAGGTGGAGCACACTGGGCATGTGCAGAGGACCCATCATCCTGCTGGGAGCACATCCTGACAGGTGGAGCACACTGGGCATGTGCAGAGGACCCATCATCCTGCTGGGAACACATCCTGACAGGTGGAGCACACTGGGCATGTGCAGAGGACCCATCATCCTGCTGGGAACACATCCTGACAGGTGGAGCACACTGGGCATGTGCAGAGGACCCATCATCCTGCTGGGAACACATCCTGACAGGTGGAGCACACTGGGCATGTGCAGAGGACCCATCATCCTGCTGGGAACACATCCTGACAGGTGGAGCACACTGGGCATGTGCAGAGGACCCATCATCCTGCTGGGAACACATCCTGACAGGTGGAGCACACTGGGCATGTGCAGAGGACCCATCATCCTGCTGGGAACACATCCTGACAGGTGGAGCACACTGGGCATGTGCAGAGGACCCATCATCCTGCTGGGAGCACATCCTGACAGGTGGAGCACACTGGGCATGTGCAGAGGACCCATCATCCTGCTGGGAACACATCCTGACAGGTGGAGCACACTGGGCATGTGCAGAGGACCCATCATCCTGCTGGGAACACATCCTGACAGGTGGAGCACACTGGGCATGTGCAGAGGACCCATCATCCTGCTGGGAACACATCCTGACAGGTGGAGCACACTGGGCATGTGCAGAGGACCCATCATCCTGCTGGGAGCACATCCTGACAGGTGGAGCACACTGGGCATGTGCAGAGGACCCATCATCCTGCTGGGAACACATCCTGACAGGTGGAGCACACTGGGCATGTGCAGAGGACCCATCATCCTGCTGGGAACACATCCTGACAGGTGGAGCACACTGGGCATGTGCAGAGGACCCATCATCCTGCTGGGAACACATCCTGACAGGTGGAGCACACTGGGCATGTGCAGAGGACCCATCATCCTGCTGGGAACACATCCTGACAGGTGGAGCACACTGGGCATGTGCAGAGGACCCATCATCCTGCTGGGAACACATCCTGACAGGTGGAGCACACTGGGCATGTGCAGAGGACCCATCATCCTGCTGGGAACACATCCTGACAGGTGGAGCACACTGGGCATGTGCAGAGGACCCATCATCCTGCTGGGAACACATCCTGACAGGTGGAGCACACTGGGCATGTGCAGAGGACCCATCATCCTGCTGGGAACACATCCTGACAGGTGGAGCACACTGGGCATGTGCAGAGGACCCATCATCCTGCTGGGAACACATCCTGACAGGTGGAGCACACTGGGCATGTGCAGAGGACCCATCATCCTGCTGGGAGCACATCCTGACAGGTGGAGCACACTGGGCATGTGCAGAGGACCCATCATCCTGCTGGGAACACATCCTGACAGGTGGAGCACACTGGGCATGTGCAGAGGACCCATCATCCTGCTGGGAACACATCCTGACAGGTGGAGCACACTGGGCATGTGCAGAGGACCCATCATCCTGCTGGGAACACATCCTGACAGGTGGAGCACACTGGGCATGTGCAGAGGACCCATCATCCTGCTGGGAGCACATCCTGACAGGTGGAGCACACTGGGCATGTGCAGAGGACCCATCATCCTGCTGGGAACACATCCTGACAGGTGGAGCACACTGGGCATGTGCAGAGGACCCATCATCCTGCTGGGAACACATCCTGACAGGTGGAGCACACTGGGCATGTGCAGAGGACCCATCATCCTGCTGGGAACACATCCTGACAGGTGGAGCACACTGGGCATGTGCAGAGGACCCATCATCCTGCTGGGAACACATCCTGACAGGTGGAGCACACTGGGCATGTGCAGAGGACCCATCATCCTGCTGGGAACACATCCTGACAGGTGGAGCACACTGGGCATGTGCAGAGGACCCATCATCCTGCTGGGAACACATCCTGACAGGTGGAGCACACTGGGCATGTGCAGAGGACCCATCATCCTGCTGGGAGCACATCCTGACAGGTGGAGCACACTGGGCATGTGCAGAGGACCCATCATCCTGCTGGGAACACATCCTGACAGGTGGAGCACACTGGGCATGTGCAGAGGACCCATCATCCTGCTGGGAACACATCCTGACAGGTGGAGCACACTGGGCATGTGCAGAGGACCCATCATCCTGCTGGGAACACATCCTGACAGGTGGAGCACACTGGGCATGTGCAGAGGACCCATCATCCTGCTGGGAGCACATCCTGACAGGTGGAGCACACTGGGCATGTGCAGAGGACCCATCATCCTGCTGGGAACACATCCTGACAGGTGGAGCACACTGGGCATGTGCAGAGGACCCATCATCCTGCTGGGAACACATCCTGACAGGTGGAGCACACTGGGCATGTGCAGAGGACCCATCATCCTGCTGGGAACACATCCTGACAGGTGGAGCACACTGGGCATGTGCAGAGGACCCATCATCCTGCTGGGAACACATCCTGACAGGTGGAGCACACTGGGCATGTGCAGAGGACCCATCATCCTGCTGGAGCACATCCTGACAGGTGGAGCACACTGGGCATGTGCAGAGGACCCATCATCCTGCTGGAGCACATCCTGACAGGTGGAGCACACTGGGCATGTGCAGAGGACCCATCATCCTGCTGGGAACACATCCTGACAGGTGGAGCACACTGGGCATGTGCAGAGGACCCATCATCCTGCTGGAGCACATCCTGACAGGTGGAGCACACTGGGCATGTGCAGAGGACCCATCATCCTGCTGGGAACACATCCTGACAGGTGGAGCACACTGGGCATGTGCAGAGGACCCATCATCCTGCTGGAGCACATCCTGACAGGTGGAGCACACTGGGCATGTGCAGAGCTGGGTCCTGTACACTGACACACCACCCGTACAAAACAACTGCTGATTGGTTACTGTGCAGGACATTTGTCATCTGATTGGTGGGATGGACGGCCTGAGAACATACAGGAGAAAAAAGAAGGATGGGAAGCGATAACTTCTCAAACGGGTTCCAGCGGACCTGGGTGAGAGCGTGGAGAGATGGAGAGAATGTGGAGAGAAGGAGAGATAGAGGGATAAGGATATCAATCCCTTCAACTTTATAGTGCCCTTTAGAAGAACTGGAGTACACCAAAGTGCTTTACAGATAGATAGATAGATAGATAGATAGATAGATAGATAGATAGATCTAGATCTTTATTTGTCATTGTCACAAGGTACAAGGAAATTGAATAATAATAAATTGTATTTGAAAGGTGCCTTTCTAGGTACTCAAGGACACCGTACGCAAATGAGATAAAAGAATACATCAAGAATAAACATAATATCAATATAAAAAATATATAAAAATAAGAACAATTACAAGGTTACAAATTTACAATCATAAATATACATGAAATATCCATTAAATACGTGAAACGCAAATACAAATACATAAAATACTACTGAAACAAATATGAAACTCAAGTGTTAAAAGCCATAGAGAAAAGGTGTTTTTTTAAGAGTGACTTCAAAGAAGACAGTGAGGAGTCCTGCCTAATGGACAGAGGTGGATCATCCAGGAGAGGCCATAGCCTCTGAGCTGTCCTTAGGACACATTCAGGAGCAGCTGATCACCTGAGAGAACAGGTGGGTGGATAAGGATGAACAAGCTGCGATACTGAGTGGAGCAAGACCATTTCAAGATTTAAAACAAATACGAGCGTGTTCAAATCGACCCTAAAACGTGTGGGCAGCCAGTGAAGTGAGGCTGTTGTAACTGTTTTACACTTCTGGTTGGATGCGAACTCCCCTCCACCCTTCATTACCCTGTACTTGTACCTGTGTAATGACATTAAAGTTGAATCTAATGTAATCTAATCTGAAATAGGGGAAATATTTGCGTATTTGCAGGTTCCAGTTAACGAACGTGCTCCATAGCTTTGAACCATTTATTCACATTAACATTGAATCATTTAGCAGACGCTTTTATCCAAAGCCACTTCCAAGAGAGAGCTTTACAACAGAGCGTCGGTCACTGATCATAGCAACATGATTGTGGGTAGTCAGATTATGAAATATACATCGTGGGAAACCAAGCAAGTGCCAAAGGGAAGAACCACAAGAGCATTCAGTTTAAAAAGTTACAATTACATTGCATGTGTCTCTAATATAATACTGTACCTGCAGGAAAGCAAACAATAACAATAATATACCTCACTGCAGGTCCAAAAATTCAGAATCGGGTTCAAACTGGGCAAAAAGAGCAACAAAACCGTCAATAAAACTAACATTAGATCCATCAGTCATTCCTAATTGCCGGAACAAGAGCGTCTTGAGCTTTTTTTAATTAAAATTGTATTTTAAATATAAATTTGAAATCTTCTTACTTAATTTATGATGTTCGTACTGTAAATATGGAGTGTCTTAACCAACAGAACGTGGACATGGCCAGATAAAAAAAAAAAAAACTTTACCCAAACCACATGAAGGGATTCATGAGGGAAATAAATTTGATTGAGTTTGAAACACACACACACATATATTATCATTTATATTTACATATCTAATACATATACTTTTTTTCAATACAAAAGAGTAACCATGACATACCACCCTCGTTTTGTTGAGGTACATATCGATTTTTAATGATTTGTGGTCTTAAACTTCTGACCCACCAATAATATTCTTCCAGACACACTAGTGCCTCCAGTGGCCGAGGGTGGAATTGAACCCAGGATCTCATGTTTCCAAGTCAGTGTTTCTTTCTGCTGCAACACCTGAGAGGTTTAAATCGATTTTAGTTTATTTAAACCTTTCAATCGTCGATTGGGTTGCTAGGTTGGTTTCTAGGGGTTGTATACTCTAGAACAGGGGTGGGCAATCCTGGTCCTCGAGGGCCGCTGTCCTGAAGGTTCTAGATGTTTCCCTGCTCCAGCACACCTGATTGAAATGAACAGGTTGCTATCAAGCTGTGTCTAACGACCCTTCATTAGAATCAGGTGTGCTGGAGCAGGGAAACATCTCGAGGACCAGGATTGCCCACCCCTGCTCTAGAATGAGGACGTATGTAGTCGATTGCGACATTAATTGAATATCTTAGACTGAGTTGATAGTTAGTGTGTCCACTGTCAAGACACACTTTTTCACTTTGGTTGTTTGGTTGTACTTGTTAACAGGGGTGTCAATTGTCAACAAATCTATTTGATTTATTGCTGAATGTATTTACACTATGTATACATATAGTTTTTAGTCTTTACATGTAACTAAATGTCCTGAATGTTCTCCATTTTTTGTGTGTTGTCTAATGCTCCATCGTGTTTACATATTGATTTGTGTTTAGATTGGATATAATTGTTCTATTTGAATCTTAAAAGAGTTTAAATGGTTTTGGTGCTGCAAGTGTTTGATTTTTCCAGATGATCAGAGGTTTTGGAAGTTTGTAGAATTGGTGCCTCCAGTTTAGACAACATGGAGGACTGTTTTCAAGGTGTTTAATCACCAACCTGGTGGTTTGGTGTGTGGAGCTAGCCTAGCTGCTAGCACTGCAGGTAGACAGGTAGAGGTTTGGTGTGTGCAGCTAGCCTAGCTGCTAGCACTGCAGGTAGACAGGTAGAGGTTTGGTGTGTGCAGCTAGCCTAGCTGCTAGCACTGCAGGTAGACAGGTAGAGGTTTGGTGTGTGGAGCTAGCCTAGCTGCTAGCACTGCAGGTAGACAGGTAGAGGTTTGGTGTGTGCAGCTAGCCTAGCTGCTAGCACTGCAGGTAGACAGGTAGAGGTTTGGTGTGTGGAGCTAGCCTAGCTGCTAGCACTGCAGGTAGACAGGTAGAGGTTTGGTGTGTGGAGCTAGCCTAGCTGCTAGCACTGCAGGTAGACAGGTAGAGGTTTGGTGTGTGGAGCTAGCCTAGCTGCTAGCACTGCAGGTAGACAGATAGAGGTTTGGTGTGTGGAGCTAGCCTAGCTGCTAGCACTGCAGGTAGACAGGTAGAGGTTTGGTGTGTGGAGCTAGCCTAGCTGCTAGCACTGCAGGTAGACAGGTAGAGGTACACATTACTATGTCTCTGTTTCTCATCAAACCTCACATCACATCTGTCCATTTTAGAACTAACACATTCTCAAATTAGATAATACGATATGACCTTCTCAGTACCTCTTTTTACCTTAGCTTTTGAGTGATGTGTTGACTTTTTACCGTGTACAGTGCGTCTCTATTTGATGATTTTTTACCTATTGTGTTGTTTTTACAGTGTATAGTGTGTGTCTATTTATTGCGTTCTTAATATCGTGTTGTTTTAAAGTGCAATATAAATAAAGTTGGATTGGATTGGATACTCTACCGTGCTAAACTATTATAAACTATCTTCTCAAATCCCCCCTACAATACAATCTTATGCACTGTTCCATACTAATACCATACATCCCATGTTCTGCCATCCCATACTTTCACTTCATGCATTATTTCTATCATTTTAATTTAGTTATTTAGCAGATGCTCTTATCCAGAGCGATTTACAGCAGTGACTTTCCCCTTGAGGCAAGTAAGGTGAAGTGCCTTGTCCAAGGACACGTCATTTGGCACGGCCAGGATTCAAACCAGGGACCTTCTCATTATTATCCCCAATCCCTAACCACTTAGCCACATGACTCGCACATGACCATATTGTACTGCACTGTAATTTGCAATGCTGTACGTTACTGTGATATTGTTTAACATTATTACATATTCAACTTCATTTACATTTGGAATACTACACCTGTGTGTACTAACACGGCTCCCCCTGGTATTGACGCCCCTGTACTGTGTTCAGTCCTGGGGTTTCAAGCAGACAGCCAGGAGGATGGGGTGGCGGGGGGCAGAGGCCCCTCCCCCTGGGGCCGGCGGCGGACGATCGATCGCACCAGCGGTATCTGTAAATGAGTCTGTCACTGAGGAGTTTTTCCTGTTTCCCGTCGGGGTCTCCCACAGCGTGGATCAGGGACCGCAGCCGCCCGGGTCTTCCCCAGGGAAATTAAAGTTCTACTGGAGGAGGATGTGTGGTGAGTGTGGGTGTGGGGTCGGGTGTATGGGCCGTGTGTGTGTGTTTAGGGTATGTTGTGTGTAACTGGAGGGAGTACAGTGTGTGTGTATAGCATGGTGTGTGTGTGTGTGACAATTGTCTCTTCTCTCTCCCAGTGTAACCGAGCTCCATCGATGTGTAACTCTGAGAGTGTTTGAGCAGGTTCCAGGTCAGAGCTCGTACACACAGAATTACCAGGGTTACCAGGGGCGCTTCTGTCACATGATGCTAGTCAGCCAATCACACTTACCATGACACTGACAAGTATTCATGTAAGAAACTGTTCAAACAACGACATATCCACGACCCTACCGTTCCCCTCTCTCTGTGGATGTTTGGAACCTGCTGACAATCTGGTTCTACTGTCAAGCTCTCCATGTGATGCTTAGAACCTTCAGATCTGGTTCTACTGTCAAGCTCTCCATGTGATGCTTAGAACCTTCAGATCTGGATCTACTGTCAAGTTCTCCATGTGATGCTTAGAACCTTCAGATCTGGTTCTACTGTCAAGCTCTCCATGTGATGCTTAGAACCTTCAGATCTGGTTCTACTGTCAAGCTCTCCATGTGATGCTTAGAACCTTCAGATCTGGTTCTACTGTCAAGCTCTCCATGTGATGCTTAGAACCTTCAGATCTGGTTCTACTGTCAAGCTCTCCATGTGATGCTTAGAACCTTCAGATCTGGATCTACTGTCAAGTTCTCCATGTCTTTGTAGAATGACAGAGGTCATTTTATCAGTCATTCTGTGTAATACGTCTTTATTCCAAGTAGACTGTCAAGCAAATGAACTGTGAATTATAATTCATCAATCATATTCATGATATGACATCAGCAAAGGACAACCCAGTGTTACAGGAACACACATGCACAGTCATCCCAGTGTGTGTGTGTGTGTGTGTGTGTGTGTGTGTGTGTGTGTGTGTGTGTGTGTGTGTGTGTGTGTGTGAGATCTGAGAATGTGTGTGTGATCTGAGAGTGTGTGTGTGTGATCTGAGAGTGTGTGTGTGATCTGAGAGTGTGTGTGTGTGTGAGATCTGAGAGTGTGTGTGTGTGTGTGATCTGAGAGTGTGTGTGTGTGATCTGAGAGTGTGTGTGTGTGATCTGAGAGTGTGTGTGTGTGTGTGTGTGTGTGATCTGAGAGTGTGTGTGTGTGTGTGATCTGAGAGTGTGTGTGTGATCTGAGTGTGTGTGTGTGATCTGAGAGTGTGTGTGTGTGATCTGAGAGTGTGTGTGTGTGATCTGAGAGTGTGTGTGTGTGATCTGAGAGTGTGTGTGTGTGATCTGAGAGTGTGTGTGATCTGAGAGTGTGTGTGTGTGATCTGAGAGTGTGTGTGATCTGAGAGTGTGTGTGATTGTGGACCATGTCCAGCTCTGTTCTATTCCCCTGTTCTGTTCCCCTGTATTCCTGCTGGTAAGAGAGTCAGTGAGTCAGAACAACGTCTTCCTCATTCACACTTCTCACTCCATCAACACTGAAGTGACTGGCCTGGCTACATGGAGATGAGCCTGCTTGCTGAGGTGTGTGTGTGCTTGAGAGGGCATCTCTCAAGGGACACACACACACACTCACACACAAACGCACACACATACACTGACACACCTACAGTTTTTTGTCAGACTGTGATTCAGTTTTCAATTTCGCAAAACACAACACACAATGATCTATGTTTCACACACACACATCTAACAGGAAGTGTCTTGATTTCAACAATCAACCTTCGGTATCCTGAATACATACAGTATTTTTTGTCACCCATGTATCCAGTGTGGTGGATCACTGTCTCACTGTGCTATACAGTGACTGATCCCAGTGTGGTGGATCACTGTCTCACTGTGCTGTACAGTGACTGATCCCAGTGTGGTGGATCACTGTCTCACTGTGCTGTACAGTGACTGATCCCAGTGTGGTGGATCACTGTCTCACTGTGCTATACAGTGACTGATCCCAGTGTGGTGGATCACTGTCTCACTGTGCTGTACAGTGACTGATCCCAGTGTGGTGGATCACTGTCTCACTGTGCAGTACAGTGACTGATCCCAGTGTGGTGGATCACTGTCTCACTGTGCTGTACAGTGACTGATCCCAGTGTGGTGGATCACTGTCTCACTGTGCAGTACAGTGACTGATCCCAGTGTGGTGGATCACTGTCTCACTGTGCTGTACAGTGACTGATCCCAGTGTGGTGGATCACTGTCTCACTGTGCTGTACAGTGACTGATCCCAGTGTGGTGGATCACTGTCTCACTGTGCTATACAGTGACTGATCCCAGTGTGGTGGATCACTGTCTCACTGTGCTGTACAGTGACTGATCCCAGTGTGGTGGATCACTGTCTCACACTGTACTGTACAGTGACTGATCTGTTTGGATCTCTGACTAGCAGGAGAGATCTGTTCCAGTTCCTTGATGATGATGATGATGATGATGATGATGATGATGATGATGATGATGATGATGATGATGGAGGTAGGGAATGATGAAGAGGGTCATGATCACCTCATTTTTGGAGAGATTGATACATCTTTGTTTTCTTTCTTTTCCTTCTGTCGGTCCGTCATCCTTTCCTTGATGTTGCTGTTACCCTGTCCTCCTCAGCAACAAAGATAAAGTCAGACACCTGATGAACTGTACCAGCACACACACACACACACACACACACACACACACACACACACACACACACACACACACACACACACACACACACACAAGTCAACAACTGAAAGAAAGGACACTTTATAGACAATGAAACCTTCAAGAGCCTTTTATGTTCAGGGTCCATATATGATGAAGATGAAGTCAGCTTCTCTGATGACTCATGTCTCTGGGTAGATGAGATGCTTCCTCTTCCTCCTCTGTACAGAGAGGCATGTGAGTCAGGTGTACGACCCTCTGTGTGTGCCTAGCATGTGTGTGTGTGTCCAGCATGTGTGTGTGAGAGCAGCTGTTTATGTGTGTGTGGCTTGTGAGCATGTGTGTTAGAGCATTAGTGTGTAGGTGTGAGTATTAGTGTGTGTGTGCGTGTGTGTGCGCGCATGTGCGTGCGTGTGTGTTTGTGCATGTGTGCGCATGTGTGCGTGTGCGGGCATGCATGTGTGCGTGCATGTGTGTGTGTGTGTGTGTGTGAGATGGAAGAGGATCAGGTGGAACCCAGCCTGGCTGGATGTCAGTGTGTCTCATTGACGTGATACTGAGATCCTGAAGGGAGATAGATTTTCTATCCAAGGGTCACTGCTCTGCATAATGACAGTCCAGGGGGAGACAGTAGGGAGGGGGGGGACTGAAGCACAGGTGTGTGTGTGGGTGCACTGCAGCTGTGTGTGTGTGTGGGGGTGCACTGCAGCTGTGTGTGTGTGTTTGGGTGTGCACTGCAGCTGTGTGTGTGTGTGTGTGTGTGTGTGTGTGTGTGTGTGTGTGCACTGCAGCTGTGTGTGTGTGTGTGTGCACTTCAGCTATGTGTGTGTGTGTGTATGTATTCTGGGTATGTGAGTCTATACGGTAGATCTGTTTGTGTGTGTTCTAGTACGTGGGTGTGTACAGGTGGTGAGTGTGTACTGCAGGTGTGTGTGTACTGTAGGTGTGTGTGTGTGTGTGCTGCAGGTGTGTATGTGTGTGTACTGTAGGTGTGTGTGTGTGTGTACTGTAAGTGTGTGTGTGTGTGTGTGTGTGTGTGTATACTGTAGGTGTGTGTGTTTAATATAGGTGTATGTGTTGGTACTGTAGGTGTGTGTGTGTAATGTAAGTGTGTGTGTGTGTGTACTGTAAGTGTGTGTGTGTGTGTGTGTGTATACTGTAGGTGTGTGCGGAGAGTGGGAAAACGAAGAAGAGCCTATCCATCCTCTAGCCTCTCTCTCCAGCCTCTCTCCACCCTCTCGCCCAAGCCTCTCTTCAGCCTCTCTCCAGCCTCTCTCTCCAGCCTCCTGCCTCACTCTAGCCTCTCTCTCTAGTCTCTCTCCAGCCTCTCTCTGCAGCCTCTCTCTAGCCTCTTTCCAGCGTCTCTCTCCAGCCTCTCTCTGCAGCCTCTCTCTAGCCTCTTTCCAGCGTCTCTTTCCAGCCTCTCTCTCCAGCCTCTCTCTCTTGCCTCTCTCTATATCCTCTCTCTCTCCAACCACTCTTTCTAGCCTCTCTCCAGCCTCACTCTTCAGCCTCTCTCTTCAGCCTCTCTCTCCAGCCTATCTTTAGTCTCTCTCCAGCCTCCTGCATCTCTCTATCCTCTCTCCCCAGCCTCTCTCTCCAGCCTCACTCTCCAGGCTCTCTCTCCAGCTTCTGTTTAGCCTCTCTCCAGCCACCTGCCTCTCTCCAGCCTCTCTCCAGCCACCTGCCTCTCTCCAGCCTCTCTCTCCAGCCTCTCTCTCTAGCCTCTCTCTCCAGCCACCTGCCTCTCTCCCCAGCCTCTCTCTCTAGCCTCCAGCCTCTCTCTCCAGCCTCCTGTCTCTCCCTAGCCTCTCTTTCCAGCCTCTCTCTCCTGCCTCTCTCCCCAGCCTCTCTCTCCAGCCTCCTGCCTCTCTCCAGCCTCTCTCCCCAGCCTCTCTCTCCAGCCACCTGCCTCTCTCCCCAGCCTCTCTCTCCAGTCTCTCTCCCAGCCTCTCTCTCCAGCCTCCTGCCTCTCCCCAGCCTCTCTCTCCAGCACCATGTGCAGATGATATGTAAATCAGCTTATAGAGAGCAGCAGGAGAACAGTAGTGATTCATCCTATCAGGGATTTAGTGTGGATATCAAAGTGCCGTCCATGTCATGTTTTGATTGAAGAGGGAGAGCAATTAGCTCTAATAGCTGGTGTGTTGATGCGTGCATGTGTGTGCCTGTGCGTGTAAGTGTGTGTGTGTAAGTGTGTGTGTGTATTCTACATCCTAATCAGCAGATAACATAACCTGGGCGGAGGGAGTAAATGAATATAGAGAATTAAAACAATGAATAAAAAGAGGAAGAATCAGATGAAACAGATGAACACAGAACAGCTGTGTGACTGAAGGACTAACATGAAGGTGTTTGTGTATGACTGTTTCTGTCTGTCTGACTGTCTGTCTGACTGTCTGACTGTCTGACTGTCTGACTGACTGTCTGTCTGTCTGATTGTCTGACTGTCTGACTGACTGTCTGTCTGTCTGTCTGACTGTCTCTGTCTGTCTGTCTGTCTGTCTGTCTGTCTGTCTGTCTGACTGTCTGACTGTCTGTCTGACTGTCTGTCTGTCTGTCTGACTGTCTCTGTCTGTCTGTCTGTCTGTCTGTCTGTCTGTCTGACTGTCTGTCTGTCTGTCTGTCTGTCTGTCTGACTGTCTGTCTGTCTGACTGTCTGACCGTCCCCCTCTACCCTGTCCCCTCCACCCTGTCCCCTCCACCCTGTCCCCCTCCCCCCTGTTCCCCTCCACCCTGTCCCCTCCACCCTGTCCCCTCCACCCTGTCCCCTTCACCCTGTCCCCTCCACCCTGTCCCCCTCCACCCTGTCCCCTCCACCCTGTCCCCTCCACCCTGTCCCCCTCTACCCTGTCCTCTTCCACCCTGTCCCCTCCACTCTGTCCCCCTCCATCCTGTCCCCTCCACCCTGTCCCCTTCACCCTGTCCCCCTCTACCCTGTCCTCTTCCACCCTGTCCTCTCCACCCTGTGATTGATGAGTTCTGGATGAGTTCTTTCCAGGTGAGCAGTCGACACCAGTGTACCGCCGTGATTTACTGAGAGAGAGAAAATAACCGACCTGTTTTAGGTCAAGTCTTGTTGTTGCAGACAAACCGTCTGTCTGGTTGGCCTCCAGGTGGGACACTGATCCCCAAAGGGGAACTGATTTCTGTCCTGAACACCGTCCCAACAACTGGAGGATACTTTCCAGTAATATCTGGATCTATTTCCAAAGGAACTATTCAGCATCAAGCTACATCTGGTTCAGTAGCTGGATTTCACAAGGGATGGTGTCTTATTTTAAACTTTTACAGGAAGTTACTACAACAGCGACTGGGGCTGGAGATAGGGAGGTTGGAGGCTGTAGAGAGGCTGGAGTGAGGCTAGGGCTGGGGAGAGAGACTGGCAATACCGGCTGGATAAAAAAGAGAGAGGCTGGAGAGATTGTCCGGTGACAGATGCTGGAGGAAGGAGTGTGGCTGGGGCTGGAAAGAGAGGCTGATGAGAGGCTGGAGCCTGGGGCTGGAAAGAGAGGCTGAGGATGAAGGCTAACATACATTTTCCATTGCATTTCCAGAAAAACCATCTGCATTAGTTTGTTAACAGTCCATGTGTGTAACTGTGTGTGTTCTCAACACAAGCTCTTGTCGACCCCATCAATGGTGGAATCAACTCTCCACCTCCATCAGAGACACTGACTGTCTCCCCATCTTCCAGAAAAGGTTCAAGACTCACTTGTTCCAGTAGTACAACAGTACTTAGGAATGACTGCTGGACCTAATGTTAGTTTCCCCCAGGACCTTAATGACTCATTGAGGGACTTGTAGCTGTTGTTGCCCAGTTCTAACTAATAACTCATTTCTAATGAGAAATTCTTGTACTTGTTGTGAAATATAGTATTAGGGTGTGCCTGCCTTTGGCAAAAGCACAATCTACTGTAATCTCACATATATATATTATGTCTTATATTATGTATTATTTTTCCACCCTTAAGGCTTACTCAATATTTGGACTACATAGACAATGCCCATGTCAAAATGTCGGTGTGATTGAGTTGGTTGTATATTTATTCAGGTTTCGTCGCACAGTTAAAGAGTGGCTAATGTTTTTCTGCCAAAAACACGTTTTTCTGCATCTGGAAACTCACTGATAGCGTAACGTCACTACGTCACCACATCTTAGCAACGACGCATATAGAACATTCTAGTCAGCCACACAGTGATAAGGGTGAGACTTACTACTTAATGCTACTTACTACTAAGTAGCATTACTACTTAGCTAGAAACCTACTTTTCATTATGTAGCGCTACCTGTGAATCTAGTCCATTATAGGCTAGGTATGATAAACACGTTCTTCATCTGCTCCCTTGGGTTCTGGTCTTTTGGTGAGCTGTCACATGATCCTTCCTACCCAGCGTCATGGAACTGGGTAGATAAATACTTCTTTAATGAGTTAGGCTACTGTAGGTCTAGCAAGCTCACTTCTGCTTTGCAGATTCACAACACGCAGTTATTTTACAGTTTTTACAAACAGAAATATTAAAACCGTATGTGGACAATCTTTCAGCAAGCAGTAAATCGAAAGGCTAACAAGCCATCTTTAGCATATTCAGAAATCCCTTGCCCATAGCAAAGTGATAGACCCCAAAACATAGCAGGCTTATAGATTATGAAACATACATCGTGAGAACCAATAAGTGCCAAGGGAAGAACTATAAGAGCTTTTAGCTGAACAAATGTGAATATTTAAGGTGAGCCTCCGACGGACAGAAAACTACCGAAGGGACGCGACCAATAAAGCAACGACACTAACAAGTTTCCCCTTGGGAATTAAAGTAATACTAATTCTGAACAACAACAACAGCTGATATTTCTAAGTGCCATTAAATTCTCGGAACAAGTGAGTCTTAAACCTTTTCTTGAAGGTGAGGAGACAGTCTGTGTTTCTGATGGAGGTGGGGAGTTGATTCCACCATTGGTGGAACTACAGCCAGCATACAGTACTGCAGCCAGCTTCCTCACTCTGGCCTCTGACGAAACTGAGACCTAAAGGTTGTATTTTGTCTTGTTACTGACAATGATCGCTACCAGTGAAACTTTTTGGAATAAGCGATTCACCCCTAAATAATTGCCAAGCTTATTGACGTCTGGGGGGCATATTTTTAGTTAGTAGACGGTTCTGTTTGAATCTCGATTCCAACTGAAATACTGCCAGTGACAATAACTTTGTTACAGTGAGCTTCAAAGAGTTTCAGGATGAATGAATGTGGAGGCAAAATGTCTGAAAATGTAACTGAGGGAAAAATGTAAGGGACGTCTAAGTGTTTGTATTTAACCCTAACCCTAACAAATGCATGCTTTTACATATCTATATAAATAATAAGCATGCATTTTGTATAAAATATACAGAAATATCAGTTTGTGTGAGTATAACAGAGCGTGTAATATGTGTGTTAGACAGTGTGAGTCTGTGTGTGTATCCAAAGAGGGCAGAAGGCCACACACTGCAGCAGGTTGTGTAAGAGAACAGAGGTGGAAAAGACACACATTCACTGCTCCTAAAATAGCATCCAGTTATTAGACACCAAGGGCGTTAGCGCTTCTGCTTGTTTGATTTAGATCTATTTTGTGCGGTTGGGTCGTCCCCCTGGGCGGTGTTAGTCCCTTCTGAGCATGCTCAGTGCTGGTGCTGGCTCTTATATAACAGACTTCCTGATCTGTGGGTCTGAGTTCAGGACTACTGCTTGAGCACAGACCTGTGGAGTACACACACACACACTCAATCACACACACACACACACTCAATCACACACACACACACACTCACACACACCAGACACACACACGCGCACACACACTCACACGCACACACACACACACATACACAGACTCACACACTTACACACCTTCACACACACTTATGCACACCCACACTCTTGATCCTCTATCATACATACACATTCTGTCATTCACAACCTCACACACATACACACACGTGCACACTTCTGCTTGCTTGAACATAATTTGGGGTGCATGCATGATCACACATACACATAATTCATACGCACATACACACGCTCAAACGCACACACACAGTTATGTAAGCTTACATGCACATGCTTAAACATAAACTGACACACAATATCTCACACACACACACACACACACACCCACACACACACACACACACTGCTTCTGTTTCCAGATTCACACTTTTGTGACACCATCCTCACGCTCGCATCTCTGCACCTTCATCCCTCTGTCCCTCTGCACCTTCATCCCTCTGTCCCTCTGCACCTTCATCCCTCTGTCCCTCTGCACCCCCATCCCTCTGTCCTTCCATCCCTCTGTCCCTCCATCCCTCTGTCCCTCTGTCCCTCCATCCCTCTGTCCCTCCATCCCTCTGTCCCTCCATCCCTCTGTCCTTCCATCCCCCTGTCCCTCCATCCCTCTGTCCCTCCATCCCTCTGTCCCTCTCTCCCTCCATCCCTCTGTCCCTCTGCACCTCTGTCCCTCTGCACCTTCATCCCTCTGTCCCTCCATCCCTCTGTCCCTCCACCCCTCTGTCCCTCTGCACCTCCATCCCTCCATCCCTCTGTCCTTCCATCCCTCTGTCCCTCCATCCCTCTGTCCCTCCATCCCTCTGTCCCTCCATCCCTCCATCCCTCTGTCCTTCCATCCCTCTGTCCCTTCATCCCTCTGTCCCTCCATCCCTCTGTCCTTCCATCCTTCTGTCCCTCCATCCCTCTGTCCCTCCATCCCTCTGTCCCTCCATCCCTCTGTCCCTCTGTCCCTCCATCCCTCTGTCCCTCCATCCCTCTGTCCCTCTGCACCTCCATCCCTCTGTCCCTCCATCCCTCTGTCCCTCCATCCCTCTGTCCCTCTGTCCCTCCATCCCTCTGTCCCTCTGTCCCTCCATCCCTCTGTCCCCCTATCCCTCCATCCCTCTGTCCCTCCGTCCCTCTGTCCCTCCGTCCCTCTGTCCCTCTGTCCCTCTGTCCCTCCATCCCTCTGTCCCTCCATCCCTCTGTCCCTCCATCCCTCTGTTTCTCTGTCCCTCATCCCTCTGTTTCTCCATCCCTCCACCCCTTCAGTAGCCAGGACAGTGCTTCACAGATTGGCTGGGAGACACTATGCCTGACACACACTTTACAGAGACGCTCACTAAAGACACACACCCCTGCATGTTCCAGCTGACAGTTCAGTTAGCTTCCCCAAACATGAGGAAGATGCTGCAGGAAATCAATCAGAATCAGAATGGGGTTTATTCGCTATGCAAGATTAACAAACATAGAATTCACTGTGGCAGAAATGAGCAAACATAGAACATATATGTGACATAATAATAAAATAAAAAATGAATACAATGTAAAATACACTACAAATATGATACAAATAACAAATGATACAAATGATACAAATAACATGAAAGTACAAATAACATAGGTACAAAGTGGAATGGGTATATATAGTATGGGGGGGAGGGGGGTGTATATACACAGTAGTGTAAACAGTGGTGCAAAAATCCCAGTAGTGGCAGAGTGCAGTGGGATTCTGGAGGGGGTGTGGGGTGTTGATAGATGTGTCATACTGAGTAGGTATCATGAACGCTCCTTTCTAACAGGAGACTGTCAAACTGGAAGAGATCCCTCCATCCTCCATCCTTTCATCCTCCATCCCTTCATCCTGCATCCCTTCATCCTCCATCCCTCCATCCCTTCATCCTCCATCCCTTCATCCTCCATCCCTTCATCCTCCATCACTTCATCCTCCATCCCTTCATCCCTTCATCCTCCATCCCTTCATCCCTTCATCCTCCATCCCTTCATCCTCCATCCTCCATCCCTCCATCCTCCATCCTCCATCCTTCATCCCTCCATCCTCCATCCCTTCATCCTCCATCCCTCCATCCTCCATCCCTCCATTTTCTATCCCTCCATCCCTCCTCCCTCTATCCCCTCTCCTCTATTGGTTTATATTACTAATGATAATGCATTTTATTGAACGGTGCCTTTCAAAACACCCAAGGTCACCTTACAAGTAAAGCAATAACACATTATATATGTATACATTTATATGTGAAAAAAATTATTAGATAAATAACAATAAGTGAATTTTGTCAGCATCTGAACCTTCTAAAACACACATGCATCTTTCTGCCTCCCTCCTCCCCCCCTCTGGCTGTGATTCTGTTCCCTGACCTGGTGAGAGAGCACCGGATTGGAGGGTTGCCAGAGAGGGCGATCCAGGCCGCCTCCCACCATCCCTAGCCAACGTCGTCCTCTGCCTCTAAAGGTCAGACGCTCGCTCGCAACGTCCAGGAGGGAGGAAAAAGTAGTCAAAACAAGCGCCCCCCTCCAGGTGATCCAGCTGTTGCTCCACCTCTTCTGTCCTCTTTCACTCTAATCCTCCTCTCTCTTCCTCCCTCTATCTCTCACTCGTTATCTGTGTCATTCTCTCTCTCTCTTTGACTCTTCAACCTAACTCTTGCCCCCCTCCCCTGCACACACACACACACACACACACACACACACACACACACACACACACACACACACACACACACACACACAGGCAGTACAATTAAATCCCCATGTTTATTAATCCGTTTTCTCAGCTTGCTGGGGAAAAATAATAGAATCCTGACATGTGTCTCTCATGGATTCTGGATTTAGTTTCATTATGTTCTGTTCCGTATGTTCTTTTTCCTGCCTGCTGCTTGTGGAACTTCCTGCTGTGTGGATTAAAATATGTTTCCTTCTTTCTGAGTCCTTTCTGAGTCCTTCTGCCGATCTGAGAGTAGCTCTGTGGGAGGTTCCAGAACACCCTCACCTGAGAGGAGCTCTGTGGAAGGTTCCAGAGCACCCTCACCTGAGAGGAGCTCTGTGGAAGGTTCCAGAACACCCTCACCTGAGAGGAGCACTGTGGGAAGTTCCAGAACACCCTCACCTGAGAGTAGCTCTGTGGGAGGTTCCAGAACACCCTCACCTGACAGGAGCTCTGTGGGAGGTTCCAGAACACCCTCACCTGAGAGTAGCTCTGTGGAAGGTTCCAGAACACCCTCACCTGAGAGTAGCTCTGTGGAAGGTTCCAGAACACCCTCACCTGAGAGTAGCTCTGTGGAAGGTTCCAGAACACCCTCACCTGAGAGTAGCTCTGTGGAAGGTTCCAGAACACCCTCACCTGAGAGTAGCTCTGTGGAAGGTTCCAGAACACCCTCACCTGAGAGTAGCTCTGTGGAAGGTTCCAGAACACCCTCACCTGAGAGTAGCTCTGTGGAAGGTTCCAGAACACCCTCACCTGAGAGTAGCTCTGTGGGAGGTTCCAGAACACCCTCACCTGACAGGAGCTCTGTGGAAGGTTCCAGAACACCCTCACCTGAGAGTAGCTCTGTGGAAGGTTCCAGAACACCCTCACCTGAGAGTAGCTCTGTGGAAGGTTCCAGAACACCCTCACCTGAGAGTAGCTCTGTGGAAGGTTCCAGAACACCCTCACCTGAGAGGAGCACTGTGGGAAGTTCCAGAACACCCTCACCTGAGAGGAGCTCTGTGGGAGGTTCCAGAGCACCCTCACCTTAGAGTAGCTCTGTGGGAGGTTCCAGAGCACCCTCACCTGACAGGAGCTCTGTGGGAGGTTCCAGAGCACCCTCACCTGAGAGGAGCTCTGTGGAAGGTTCCAGAACACCCTCACCTGACAGGAGCTCTGTGGGAGGTTCCAGAGCACCCTCACCTGACAGGAGCTCTGTGGGAGGTTCCAGAGCACCCTCACCTGAGAGGAGCTCTGTGGAAGGTTCCAGAACACCCTCACCTGACAGGAGCTCTGTGGAAGGTTCCAGAACACCCTCACTTATGCCAGTTTACTTCACGCTGCCCAGTACAATGCAGAGGGGAAAGGACTGGTGACGCTCTCTACTGCCACACTGGAAGAAACCTTCGCCCCATATGACATGTTTTTGTTTAGCTTTGACAAACTGTGACAGGGTGCCTATAGAAAGTACAGCAGGTCATTATGGAAGAGCCTCATCGACAACATTGCACAAAGAAAGACAAATGACATTTTATGTTAAATGTAACATAACACATGATATTGATCACAGGAATTGATCCCTAATGATGAGTGACACTCAGTGCTGTTGTCTTTGCTCCATCATGCCCCCCCGCCCTCCTCCCACCCCATTGTGTTTGGTCAGTCACATCTGTGACATCACTTCCCTTCAGCGGACAAGTGTCACTTACCATCGACATGCGTAAGAAAGACAGATGTTGCTGCCTCTTGAGGCGATGCCTGTCTGCCTGTCTGCCTGTCTGCCTGTCTATCTGTCTGTCTGCCTGTCTGCCTGTCTGCCTGTCTGTCTGTCTGTCTGTGAGCCTCAGTATTGACCCTGTCTGCCTGTCTGTCTGCCTGTCTGTCTATCTGTCTGTCTGCCTGTCTGCCTGTCTGCCCGTGAGCCTCAGTATTGACCCTGTCTGCCTGTCTGTCTGCCTGCCTGCCTGTGTGTGAGCCTCAGTATTGACCCTGTCTGCCTGTCTGTCTGCCTGCCTGCCTGTGTGTGAGCCTCAGTATTGACCCTGCCTGTCTGTCTGTCTGTCTGCCTGTCTGCCCGTGAGCCTCAGTATTGACCCTGCCTGTCTGCCTGCCTGCCTGCCTGTGAGCCTCAGTATTGACCCTGCCTGTCTGTCTGTCTGCCTGCCTGCCTGTGTGTGAGCCTCAGTATTGACCCTGCCTGTCTGCCTGCCTGCCTGCCTGTGAGCCTCAGTATTGACCCTGCCTGTCTGTCTGCCTGCCTGCCTGCCTGTGTGTGAGCCTCAGTATTGACCCTGCCTGTCTGTCTGTCTGCCTGCCTGCCTGTGTGTGAGCCTCAGTATTGACCCTGCCTGTCTGTCTGCCTGCCTGCCTGCCTGCCTGTGAGCCTCAGTATTGACCCTGCCTGTCTGTCTGCCTGCCTGTCTGACCTGGTCAGTGGGGCAGGCTGGACAGTGTTTTCCACATCACTGCTCTGCCGTTGGAAACAGCATGTATTCAACATGTGACCCTCTCTGACGTCAGCCTGCTAGTATCACTCTACTGCTCTCTGCTGTGTAGTGAGTAGTGTGTGTGTGTGTAGTGAGTAGTGTGTAGGATGTAATGAGTAGTGTGTATGTGTAGTGTGTGTGTGTAGTGTGTAGTGAGTAGTGTGTATGTGTAGTGTGTGTGTGTAGTGTGTAGTGAGTAGCGTGTATGTGTAGTGTGTGTGTAGCGTGTAGTGAGTAGGATGTAGAGAGTAGTGTGTGTGTAGTGTGTAGTGAGTATAGTGTGTAGTGAGTGGGGTGTAGTGAGTAGTGTGTGTTGTGTGTAGTGTGTAGTGAGTAGGGTGTGTTGTGTGTAGTGTGTAGTGAGTAGGGTGTAGTGAGTAGGGTGTAGTGAGTAGTGTGTGTTGTGTGTAGTGTGTAGTGAGTAGGGTGTAGTGAGTAGTGTGTGTTGTGTGTAGTGTGTAGTGAGTAGTGTGTGTTGTGTGTAGTGTGTAGTGAGTAGTGTGTGTTGTGTGTAGTGTGTAGTGAGTAGGGTGTAGTGAGTAGTGTGTGTTGTGTGTAGTGTGTAGTGAGTAGTGTGTGTTGTGTGTAGTGAGTAAGGTGTAGTGAGTAGTGTGTGTTGTGTGTAGTGTGTAGTGAGTAGGGTGTAGTGAGTAGGGTGTAGTGAGTAGGGTGTAGTGAGTAGTGTGTGTTGTGTGTAGTGTGTAGTGAGTAGTGAGTAGTGAGTAATGTGTACATTTACAGTACATTTATTCATTTAGCAGATGCTTTTATCCAAAGTGACTTACAAGAGAGAGCTTTACAAAAGAGCCTAGCAACTTGATAGACCCCAAACACAGCAGGTTTATAGATTCTGAAACATACACCGTGAGAACCAATGAACGCCAAAGGGAAGAGTTATAAGAGCTTTTAGCCCAGGTGAGTGTGTAGGGTGTAGTGTGTGTGTGTAGTGAGTAGGTGTGTAGTATATGGTATGTAGGGTGTAGTGTGTGTGTAATGAGTAGTGTCTTAGTGCTGACCAGGGAAACAGGAGCTGGAGTTTACAGCACTAATGGATGTTAATGTTAGAGTTACACACACACCCTCGCATCCATGAAAACACTCACCCACACACACAC
>CM059315.1:7536236-7543736 GCA_030340665.1 Neosalanx taihuensis | reverse complement strand
TTTGACTGTGTCAAATGCTGCAGAGAGGTTTAGCAGAATGACAAGAGATGACCCTGAGGCCGCTCTAGCAGATTGGAGGGCAGTGGTAACTGACAGAAGGGCAGTTTCTGTGGAGTGGCCTGTCTTGAAGCCTGATTGGTTGAGTCAAGTAAATTGTTCTGGGAGTGAAAGTTTGACAGTTGTTTGGATACGGACAGCTGGGTTAAGGGAAGTCAGTAATGTACAGTTAGAGTAAAACTTTACTATTAATAATAAAACAAGGCAAGAACATGAGATGAAAGCCAATGACCTTTCGACCTGCTTCCCCACAGGACTACCTTCGCCACAGTGATGGAAACAAAGCATGTTGGTTCAACAAACAAGCAGCCATTGATTATCAGTAAGTCCCAGAAAGGAGGGAGGGAGGGAGGGAGGGAGGGAGGGAGGGAGGGAGGGAGGGAGGGAGGGAGGGAGAAAAGCACAGCTACATTTTCTCTCTTATTCTTTTCCAGTTTAACTTTTCCACCCCTACTGTGAGCACTCTGTCCATCTGTCTGCCTGCCTGCCTGTCTGCCTCTCTGCCTGTCTTCCTGAATGACTGTCTGCCTGCCTGCCTGTGTGTCTGTCTGTCTTCCTGAATGACTGTCTGCCTGTCTGTCTACCTCTCTGCCTGTCTTCCTGATTGACTGTCTGCCGGTCTGTCTGCCTGTCTGTCTGCCTCTCTGCCTGTCACACGGATGTTATCTGCACAGACCACTCCCTAATATGAAAGTGTGTAATAAATATGCTGGGTCAGGGACAGACAGCCAGTTGGACTTTGTGAACCAACCTCAACTCTGTTGCGGTTAGGGACAATATAGTCGACCCAGAACTCTGTAAACCTTTTCCAACTATTTTCATTAAAACCGTATTAGACTCAAAGTATATGACTCCATATCTCTTTTAAAGGACAAGCCTTAGACATACTTGGATGTTTTGACACCTCAGAGGATAGGAGATAAAAGGTCATTTTTTCAACAGTCTGTTTTCTTCCCTCAGGATAATCTGTACCACAGTGATACTGGTGATACTCGATACTCTCTCTTCCAGCTGTAAGAGTCTCTCACTTACAAGAGCCTCTCTCAGGTACAATATCGTTTATCCATTTCAATCTCTGAGGCACAATCCAGTCTCACAAGCCCTTCCACTCAAAGCCCGTCACTGGGGAGGTCTCGTCTGTAAACCCTTGGGTAAAGCCCCTTACCTTGGGAGGACAGCAGCCATCTTGAGAAATTGACTCAAAAGTCAATTCAGAACATTATGGAACGTTCCAGACATCCAAAGTCAGTCTTGGTCTTCTTCACCACCCTAACCCTCCTCCACCCTCCCCTCCACCACCCTAACCCTCCTCCACCCTTCCCTCCTCCACCCTCCCCTCCACCACCCTAACCCTCCTCCACCCTCCCCTCCACCACCCTAACCCTCCACCACCCTCCCCTCCACCACCCTAACCCTCCTCCACCCTCCCCTCCACCACCCTAACCCTCCTCCACCCTCCCCTCCACCACCCTAACCCTCCACCACCCTCCCCTCCACCACCCTAACCCTCCTCCACCCTCCCCTCCACCACCCTAACCCTCCACCACCCTCCCCTCCTCCACCCTCCCCTCCACCACCCTAACCCTCCTCCACCCTCCCCTCCTCCACCCTCCCCTCCACCACCCTAACCCTCCACCACCCTCCCCTCCTCCACCCTTCCCTCCTCCACCCTCCCCTCCTCCACCCTTCCCTCCTCCACCCTCCCCTCCTCCACCCTCCCCTCCACCACCCTAACCCTCCTCCACCCTCCCCTCCTCCACCCTCCCCTCCTCCACCCTCCCCTCCTCCACCCTCCCCTCCACCACCCTCCCCTCCACCACCCTCCCCCTCCTCCACCCTCCCCTCCTCCACCCTCCCCTCCTCCCTTCTCCTCTTCCATTTCTCATTTCTTCTATCCATTCAGTGTTTCAAGTCACCTTCCTCTCTTCCTCACCTAACCCCTCCCTCATCTCTCCATCTTGGAGATGTGTTTTAATTTGTTATATCTTATATTAATATGTGTGCATGTCATCTGGTGCAGTTTGACCCCCCCCTCTCGTCTCCTACCCTGCCAGACTAAACTAATGGAAAGTGACACTATCTTTCTGGACGTGGTTGGAGGACATGGCTACACACACAAGCATACACACACACACACACACACAAGCACACACAAGCACACACCAGCCCACACCCGCACACACACAAACACACTAACAGACACACACACACACTCTTACACACTCACACACAAACACACACATATTCAGGGCAGTGTGCCTCCTACTCAGTAAAGATATTTTCACGGCGCTATTTTTGACAAGAATATTTGAGATTATTTCCACAGAAGCAGCTGATTGATTTTCCACACGTAGGAGTGTGTGTGTCCGTGCATTCGCTTTGTGTGTCTGTGTGTGTAAGTGTGTGTGTGAGTGTGTATACAGTACAACATATGTACCCATCCTCTAAGGACACCATGAAGGACAATGAGAGGTCCATTGATCTCAGATGTAAACCAAACTGGGTTTACTGAATTAGCTCAGCTTGGATGTTCCAGTGACCTCATGGTCCAGTGACTCTCCCAAGGGAGCTGGTCTGTACGACCCATGTCTGCTTCCAGCCAGCCCCCCCCTCTTTCCCCTCCCTTCTCTCTGTCCGTAACCTTACCTCCATCCATCCTCCCCTAACCTCATCCCTCATTTTCTGTCGTTCTGCTCGGAGCGATGTTTTCTGCGGTCTCTTCGCTCCTCCTCTGGCCTGCCCTCCTCTTCCTCATCCCATAAAAGACCCTCCAGTCTCCTACTGGTGTCCCAACACTCCATTCATCACTCTGTCCCCCCCCTCCAGCCCTCTGCTCTATTTTCCAGCTCTGCTGGTTGTTGTGTTTGTGAAAAGGTTTTTCATATCTCTCCCCCCCCCCCCAACACCTACTGTTCTGTCTTCCAAGGTCCTGGGGGTATTTATGAAACCCTTCTTCATACCCTGTCATAACACCCCCGGCTCCTAGACACCCACCTCTTTCACCCCCGCTCCACCTCACAAAGCCTACCTCATCCACCTTCACCACCCGCCTCTCTCTCTCTCTGTCTGTCTCTCTGTCTCTCTCTCTCTCTCTCTCTCTCTCTCTCTCTCTGTCTGTCTCTCTGTCTCTCTCTCTCTCTCTCTGTCTGTCTCTCTGTCTCTCTGTCTCTCTGTCTCTCTCTTTCTGTCTCTCTCTCTCTCTCTCTCTCACTGTCTCGCTCTCTGTATGTCTGTCTGTCTCTCTCTGTCTTTGTCTCTGTCTCTCTCTCCGTCTCTCTCTGTTTCTCTCTCTCTCTCCCCCTCTCTCTCTCTCTCTGTCTCTCTCTGTCTCTCTCTCTCTCTCTCTCTCTCATCACCCCATTGAGGAGGGAGCAAGACTCCATTCATCTGGGAGGAGAGCTGATGGGGGAGAGGGGGGGGGTGTTGGCAGGTGGGTCACCTGGTAGATGCAGACCCAACACACCTCGTGTTGATTCAGGAATCTGCCCTCCAGGCTCCAGGCTACACCCTCATGAATCAACAGGGGGCAGGAGGGATGCACATGAAGGCGGAAACAAATCATCCGTCTGTTGATGAATCACTTTTGGCTGTGTTCTTCACATAGAAGAATGTGTACCGCAGATTACAGGTGCATAATACTATCTCAGCTACAATGTAGTCTTTCTTTCAGGCCAAATACAGTGGCTAGACTCTGAGTTAAAACTCTCAAGTATAGATTTATCTCTCAGATGAAATACCTTAGTATTGTTATATTAGATTAGTTCCATGCAGGGACAAAATGACCTCTCTTTCAGATGGAAAAGGGTGATCTGTGTTTCCCCCAGCTCCTCCACAGAGCTTCAGCTGGACAGTCTGTTGCTCTGCAGTTGATTGAGTGAGTTTCTCTCTCCCGGTGGGGGTCCGCAGGTTCCGGCAGTTTCTCTCTTCATTACCACAGCGCTGTGGAGGTCGTATGACTGTCACTCACACAGTGTTTACACCTGCTATCATTTAGAAGCTCTCCTCTGCCTGACCCCACACACACCAACACTTCCGATTGGATCTCCCCCGTCAACCCCCCCCCCCCCCCCCCCCCCCAGGCTAGTAAGAGATTGAGAAAGGTTATTGGCTGAACCAGGCACGACTCCCTGACCTATCAGAAGGGTTCCCTGTTCGGTTTGGTGACCTGTCGCTCACGTTGTATTTCTGATGGACGGTTCTGTTCATTACTACCCAGCTGCTCCTCGACATGCTCTGTCTAGGTCAGCATCAGAACCATCACGTGTTAAAAAGAAGCTTCTAGAAGAGCTCTGCTTCTGGAGCAGGTGACTAACTTCCCGTCACCTCCATCAATCATTCCACATATGAGCTCCGACAGCTGCCCTCCGCCCCCTCCTCCTCACACCATAATAGGTCTCCCGGCCTCAGATGACCTCCGACCTCTATCACAGTCTCTCCCACAGCCGGCCGGTGAAGAAACAACATCGGACGTCATTCCCTCTTTCTTTCCAGTCTTTCCATTATTTCTCATTTTACAACATCTGCTGGTCTCTCTCTCTCTCTCCTCCCTTGTTATTCAGACATGCAGTCTAATATTGCTTTACATTACATTCCCAACCACACAGCTGTTCCATTTCCATTTGATTCAAACTGAACTGAACAGATCCTGTACTGTATTTCACCAGGCTCACTGTAGAAATAACCACTCAACGACTATATCATGACAATATCAGAACAATGCCATGTGAGCGCAACATCAAAATACTTCCCATGATGTTCCTCCAGCTCCCAGTATTCCTCAATCTGCAGATTGGGAGAGAATAACCAGACCTCTGATAACAACATGAAGAACACACGTCTCAGGTCTCCATCATGTCTCTATCCGCTCTGAGAGCTGGAGGAACATCTTTTAAAGGGCACAAGAATGTAAACATTGAGGCAGTCAGGCAGTAATGATGTTACAACCATCCTAAGCTCCAGACCATGAGCACTCTCTTTCTCTTAGTTGGAACTGTCCTTGTGGTCATCACAGGGGATGTTTGCCCCAGGGTCTGTACATGGCCACTTCCTCCTGACCCCGAACATCTCTGTCACAAACACACAATCTACACTATATTACCAAAAGTATTTGATCACCCATCCAAATGATCAGATGGATGGGTGACCAAATACTTTTGTTAATATAGTGTACTTGTATTAATAGTAAGCTCAAATGGAAACATACTAACTAGTATCCCTAGTACTAACACACTATGCCTAGTGTGGGGGGGGGGGAGGTGTGGAGCTGTGTGTGGAGCTGTGTGTGGTGGGGTGGGGGGGTGTGGAGCTGTGTGTGGTGGGGTGGGGGGGGGTGTGGAGCTGTGTGTGGGGGGGGGGTGTGGAGCTGTGTGTGGAGCTGTGTGTGGTGGGGTGGGGGGGGTGTGGAGCTGTGTGTGGTGGGGTGGGGGGGGTGTGGAGCTGTGTGTGGGGGGGGGGTGTGGAGCTGTGTGTGGAGCTGTGTGTGGTGGGGGGGGTGTGGAGCTGTGTGTGGAGCTGTGTGTGGTGGGGGGGGTGGTGTGTGGAGCTGTGTGTGGTGGGGTGGGGGGGTGTGGAGCTGTGTGTGGTGGGGGTGGGGGGGGTGTGGAGCTGTGTGTGGTGGGGTGGGGGGGGGTGTGGAGCTGTGTGTGGTGGGGTGGGGGGGGGTGTGGAGCTGTGTGTGGTGGGGTGGGGGGGTGTGGAGCTGTGTGTGGTGGGGTGGGGGGGGTGTGGAGCTGTGTGTGGTGGGGTGGGGAGGGTGTGGAGCTGTGTGTGGTGGGGGGGGTGTGGAGGCTGTGTGTGGTGGGGGGGGTGTGGAGCTGTGTGTGGTGTGGGGGGGGTGTGGAGCTGTGTGTGGTGGGGGGGGTGTGGAGCTGTGTGTGGTGGGGGGGGGTGTGAGCTGTGTGTGGTGGGGTGGGGGGGTGTGGAGCTGTGTGTGGTGGGGTGGGGGGGTGTGGAGCTGTGTGTGGTGGGGTGGGGGGGTGTGGAGCTGTGTGTGGTGGGGTGGGGGGGGGTGTGGAGCTGTGTTGTGGTGGGGTGGGGAGGGTGTGGAGCTGTGTGTGGTGGGGGGGGTGTGGAGCTGTGTGTGGTGGGGGGGGTGTGGAGCTGTGTGTGGTGGGGGGGGTGTGGAGCTGTGTGTGGTGGGGTGGGGGGGTGTGGAGCTGTGTGTGGTGGGGTGGGGGGGTGTGGAGCTGTGTGTGGTGGGGTGGGGGGGGTGTGGAGCTGTGTGTGGTGGGGTGGGGAGGGTGTGGAGCTGTGTGTGGTGGGGGGGTGTGGAGCTGTGTGTGGTGGGGTGGAGGGGGGTGTGGAGCTGTGTGTGGTGGGGTGGGGGGGGGTGTGGAGCTGTGTGTGGTGGGGTGGAGGGGGGTGTGGAGCTGTGTGTGGTGGGTCTGGCAGTGGAGGATGTATGTTTGTGTGTAGGTATACGATATGAAGCGCAGTATTCATGTCATGAACTCCAAGTCAATACGTTTAAATAGGTCACTTGTGCGCGGGCCAATCCAATAAAAAGAGATTTATCTTGAGACACTGTGCTAACATCTCCAGGGGACCGACCTTCAGCTGGTCTCTGGATCTCAGCTCACTTAGTTATGAACGACGACTCTCCACCATCACCAGGTAGGGTTACAGTAAGGGGGGGGAGGGTGACTAGCTGAGGTTTGCTGTTAGGATCTTAGTATCTCAGTTAACACTTTGTGTGGTGTGCTTGCGTGTGTGTGTGTGTGTGTGTGTGTGCGTGCGTGAGTGTGTGTGTGTGTGTGTGCGTGTGTGTGTGTGATGCCTAGGGCCTCTTTAAGTCTGAGCCATGGGCCAGCTCTATGACAGCACATTCATCACTGTTCTTGTCTAGATAATGAGTCCTGGATTGTACTGGGCCATACTTGACCATACTGCACTAAACTGAACTATACTGGATCTTAATGGACTAAACTCCATCATACTGGTCTATACTGGACTAAAGTGGATCATACTGGACTAAACTGGATCCTATTGGACTAAACTCCATCATACTGGTCTATACTGGACTAAAGTGGATCATACTGGACTATACTAGACTAAACTTTATCATACTGGACTATACTGGACTAAACTCCATCGGAACGGACATTGAGAGAGTGGAGTCCTATAAGTACCTGGGTGTTTACCTGAACCACAAACTGGACTGGACTCACCGCACTGACGCACTGTACAGGAAAGGTCAGAGCAGACTCTACCTCCTGAGGAGACTGAGGTCTTTTGGAGTGCAGGGGGCACCCCTAAAGTCTTTCTATGACTCAGTGGTGGCCTCAGCCATCCTGTATGGTGTGGTCTGCTGGAGCAGCGGCATCACTGAGAGGGAAAGGAAGAAGCTGGACAAGGTCATCAAGAAGTCCAGCTCAGTCCTGGGCTCTCCTCTGGACTCAGTGCAGGTGGTGGGTGACAGACGAGTTCTGGCAAAGCTGACAACTA
>CM059315.1:7503736-7531236 GCA_030340665.1 Neosalanx taihuensis | reverse complement strand
AGACACAGTGAGACACAGTGAGACACAGTGAGACAGAGTGAGACACAGAGTGAGACACAGTGAGACACAGTAAGACAGAGTGAGACAGAGTGAGACAGAGTGAGACAGAGTGAGACACAGTGAGACACAGTAAGACACAGTGAGACACAGAGTAAGACAGAGTGAGACAGAGTGAGACACAGTGAGACACAGTGAGACACAGTGAGACAGAGTAAGACACAGTGAGACACAGTGAGACACAGTGAGACACAGAGTAAGACAGAGTAAGACAGAGTGAGACACAGTGAGACACAGTGAGACAGAGTGAGACACAGTGAGACAGAGTGAGACACAGAGTGAGACACAGTGAGACAGAGTGAGACACAGAGTAAGACAGAGTGAAACACAGTGAGACACAGTGAGACACAGTGAGACACAGAGTGAGACACAGTGAGACAGAGTGAAACACAGTGAGACACAGTGAGACACAGTGAGACACAGAGTAAGACACAGTGAGACAGAGTGAGACACAGTGAGACAGAGTAAGACAGAGTAAGACAGAGTGAGACACAGTGAGACACAGTGAGACACAGTGAGACAGAGTGAGACACAGTGAGACACAGTGAGACAGAGTGAGACACAGTGAGACACAGTGAGACAGAGTGAGACACAGTGAGACAGAGTAAGACAGAGTAAGACAGAGTGAGACACAGTGAGACACAGTGAGACACAGTGAGACACAGTGAGACACAGTGAGACAGAGTGAGACACAGTGATATGTATCGATAGTAGAAACATTGATCAGCTGTTCAGCATGGCCAAAGAACGTGCCCACTTTTTCTCCCAATAAGAACAAGGGCTTTTAATGGAAAGTTGTGCCGAACTTGAGTCGTTAATTAAAACGACAGGGAACACCTCAAAGTCTGCAAATGCCAGGAGAGTGGGCTGGCAAAAAGTAGCAGACAAATTAAAGTACAAGTGAAATACAAGAATATTCTACAAAATGATAGCCTTTAATTCATCACATTCATTAAAAATCCACTTATTTTTCTGCCTTTTTAAAAACCACTGTTAAATGATGTGTTTGTCTATTTATAACAGGTGAGTGTACGGACCTGTTGCTATGACAACAAGTCTAGGATGAGCTTCGAAGAACCAAACGATCCAAGATCATGCCAAATCGTCAACAATCAAATCCGGCTGAGTTAGCGACGTACGAAGAACGGGCCCCTTGTCTTGATCTCAGCAGAGAGTAGAAGTGTTTCATTAAGCAAGTTCCATCTGTCCTCTGCTGAGGAGCTGACACCAAACACCCTCCAAGGTCGGCGAGTGGAAACAAGACAGACATGTGGAGTTTCAATACATTGGCAAAATTCACTACTGAACTTATTTGTCAGTAGATTAGTAATAAATGCAGCCATGTTGGAACCTCAACCACTTCCTAAACAAAGAACTAATGCAGGTGGACTGGCCTCATTCACCTGTGACTTCCTGTGCTTCTGCTCAAAGAGTCACTGTGACTCAGCACATGGTGAAGGAGAGAGGAGGGAGGGAGGGCAGGGGGGAGGCAGGGAGGGAGGCAGGGCAAGGAGGAGGGAGGGAGGGAGCGAGGGAGGGAGGCAGGGCAAAGAGGAGGGAGGGAGGGAGGGAGGGAGCCGGGAAGGAGACAGGAAGGCAGGAAGGAAGAAGGGAGGCAGGCAGGGGAGGAGGAAGGAAGGGGGAGGCAGGGTGGCAGAGGGGAGGGAGGGAAGGAGGGAGGCGGGGGGGAGAAGGGAGGGAGGAGGGAGGCAGGGGGGGGGATAAACAGGCAGACAGAAAAGTAGGCAGTCAGACAGAAGTGGAGCAGAATAATGTAGCAGCGCGAGCGACCGGATCAATTCCCAGTTCGTACCCCATCAGTCACAGCAATTATACATGGTGCTGTGAAAGATAGGACAGTTCAGCACACAGGGAGCCAGAACACAGAGTTAATTACTACAGCACTCACCCCTGCAAGGAGACCCCACACACACAACTACACCCACAGACAGGGACACACGCAAGAAAGCTGTGTGTGTGTGTGTTTGTGAGTGCCTGTGTCAGTTTGTGTGTATGTGTGTGTCATGTTATCATTTTTGTGTGTGCGTGGATTAGTGATGGGAAGTTCTGCTCATTTTACTCAATTTAACTCAATTCTTTGAGTGGATCATGGTTTTTATTTTCACGAAATACAAAATGAATAAAAATCACCTCATTAAATATGCAGTGTTAAAGACAATGTTGGAATAGAAATGCTTCATTATCACAGCACACAGTTATACTGCTCTGCACTGTTTAACTAAAGTAGCAACATGACAAGAATAACAAAAGGAGCAGGACAGGAAGCAGCAGAGGAACAGGAAGCAGCAGAGGAACAGGAAGCAGCAGAGGAACAGGAAGCAGCAGAGGAACAGGAAGCAGCAGAGGAACAGGAAGCAGCAGAGGAACAGGAAGCAGCAGAGGAACAGGAAGCAGCAGAGGAACAGGAAGCAGCAGAGGAACAGGAAGCAGCATAGGAACAGGACAGGAAGCAGTATAGGAACAGGACAGGAAGCAGTATAGGAACAGGAAGCAGCAGAGGAACAGGACAGGAAGCAGCAGAGGAACAGGAAGCAGCAGAGGAACAGGAAGCAGCAGAGGAACAGGAAGCAGCAGAGGAACAGGACAGGAAGCAGCAGAGAAACAGGAAGCAGCATAGGAACAGGACAGGAAGCAGTATAGGAACAGGAAGCAGCATAGGAACAGGAAGCAGCAGAGAAACAGGACAGGAAGCAGCAGAGAAACAGGAAGCAGCAGAGAAACAGGACAGGAAGCAGCAGAGAAACAGGAAGCAGCAGAGGAACAGGACAGGAAGCAGAATAGGTGCAGGACAGGAAGCAGCAGAGGAACAGGACAGGAAGCAGAATAGGTGCAGGACAGGAAGCAGCAGAGGAACCCATCTAGATTGTCATCCTGCAGATGATCGTAGTATTGCTCTGATTCCTCCTGTTCTTCCCACACTGGGATGCAGTTCCCAAACACACTGATCATGTCTGACCACAGAGTCAAGCAGCAACAAAGAAAACACACTGCTGTTCCATGGAGCAATGCTGTTTAGACTACTGAGGAGCCAGTTCATCACAAGGCTGAATCTCCACTTCTTCCACCCAGCACTCTTACTTCTCTCTCTTCCTCCCTTCTCTTCTTCATCCTCTGTTTTCTTGTTCTGTTCTGCTTTCTCCTCAGGCCATGGACAGCTCTGCCCCTGTCTTAGATTTGGAGATGTTATTACATCTGTCAGGTCTGGAAGGAGGAAGAGAGAGAGAGAGAGAAAAAGACACAGAGAGAGAGAGAGAGACAGAGAGAGAGAGAGAGAGAGAGAGAGAAAAAGACAGAGAGAGAGAGAGAGAGAGAGAGAGAGACACAGAGAGAGAAAGACACAGAGAGAGAAAAACAGAGGGAGAGAGAGATAGAGAGAGAGAGAGCGAGAGAGAGGAGGGAGGGAGGGAGAGAGAGAGAGAGAGAGAGAGAGAGAGAGTGAGAGAGAGAGGGGAGGGAGGGAGGGAGGGAGGGAGGGAGGGAGGGAGGGAGGGAGGGAGGGAGGGAGGGAGGGAGGGAGGGAGGCTGGTATCTGTCAGAAGTGCCATGTTAGCAGCACTACATTGTGTTGAGCAGTGCAACATCCCCATCTCCCTGATTGGCTGGATGGCTGACTCTATCTCTCTCTGTCTCTCTCACTGTCTTACTCTTTCTCACTGTCTCTCTCTGTGTCTCACTCTCTCATTGTCACTCCCTCTCTGTCTCTCTCTCTATCTCTCACTGTCACTCCCTCTCTGTCTCTCTCTCTATCTCACTCATCTGTTGTTGTTCTTTAGAATTACTTGTTAATCCCTGTGTGGAAACTCACTAGTGTTGTTGCTTTATTGTTCGCGTTGCTTTATTGTTTGTTTCCCGTAGGTAGACTACTGTCCGTCGGCTAAAGGTTCTTGTAGTTCTTCCCTTGGCACTTATTGGTTTTCACAATGTATGTTTCATAGTCTATAAACCTGCTGTGTTCTATCTTGTTGCTATGCTCAGTGACTGATGCTCTTTTTTAAAGCTTTCTCGTAAGTCGCTTTGGATGAAAGCGTCTGCTAAATGAATACATGTAAATGTAGTGATGTGTTGTGAGTAACACTGATGCAGTGTATATTTGTTCTGGTTTGCGGTGTGATGTTGTGTAATGTTGTGACGGGTCAATATTGGGTCAGCTTTAGCTTCCGGATGGTGAGATGAACTACAGTTGACTCAGAACTGCATCTTTGTTTACATTATCATGTATGAATTCACAAGATATTATCAGACAGCTCGGTTATTCTTGCTTGTTTTAAAAGAACGTACAGCATAGCGCAGTAAAGTGCCTCAGTAGGTTCATGCCAAAGTAAAATCCTTGTCTGTGTAACCTTTCATGGTGAATAAAAACCCATTCTGATTCTGATTGGAGAACAGGTTGCATTTACATTTACTCATTCAGCAGAAGCTTTTAACCAGAGCGATTTAAAGCAAGTACAGGGATATTCCCCTAGAGCCCAGTAGGGTGAAGTGCCTTGCCTAAGTACACAATGTCATTTTGGCACAGCCGGGTTTTGAACCAGGATCCTTGCGGGAGTCAGATGGCTCAGCAGTGAAGGCGTTGGCCTCATGATCGCTTGTTGTGTTTGTTGCTTTATTACTTGCACCACAGGTAGACTACTGCCTGGCAGAGGCTCGCCTTAAAACTTGTATAATGTTCAGCTGAATGCTCTTATAGTTCTTCCCTTGGCACTTATTGGTTCTCATGATGTATGTTTTGTAACCTAGATGCTATGTTGGGGTCTATCAAGTAGTTATGCTCAGTGACCGAAGCTCTTTTGTAAAGCTCTCTCTTGTAAGTCGCTTTGGATGAAAGCGTCTGCTAAATGAATTAACGTAAATGTACTGATTGGAAGGTTGGGAGTTCCTGGCTGTGGCTATGTGATGTTGTGTCCTTAGACAAGGCACTTCACCCTACTTGCCTCAGGGGGGAATGTCCCTGTATTTATTGTAAGTTGCTTTGGATAAAAGCGTTTGCTAAATAAGGTATTATTATTACTACCCAGAATCCTTAACCGCCTGCCTCCACCCACCTGAGCCCCCCCTCCCTGATATACGTATGCACTCTGTCATTTGAAGGAATGCATTGTGCAAATCATATGCAACACATATTCTAGAAGTTTCCTTGGAGTGTTGTGAATAATTCAGACATAATGAGAGCAGGCTTAGCTAATGCAGGTGAACACACCCCCTGTCCCTCCTTTTCAATCCTCTCCTGCACGCTTTTCTTTTCTTTTTTTCTTCCCCTCCCCTCTTCTTCCCCTCCTTTCCTCATCTCCTCATCTCTTCTCCTCCTCTCCTCATCTCTTCTCCTCCTCCTCTCCTCATCTCTTCTCCTCCACCTCTCCTCCTCTCTTCTCCTCCTCCTCTCCTCCTCTCTTCTTCTCCTCCTCTCCTCTATGCAGAGTAAAGTAGAGATGTAGGGGAGAATGGGGTAATTTGAGCCAGTTTGTCCATGAGTTGTATTTAAAGGAAGGGCATAACAATAATGTTTCTAGCTAAACTGTCTACATTTAGGCCAAGATGTTGTGCATCCCTGGTAAGATTTACATTTGATCTAAAATAATTTGTTAAAAAATATAGCTCTTCTCCCAAAAGTGGTTCTTTGGCTCAGCTTACTCACAGTTAGGGGTAAATTGACCCAGGGAGATGGTAAGTTGAGCCACATGGAGTATGGTTATGTTCAAGTAAAATACTTTGAGGTTTTCTTACGCAACTTTATTCCCAAAGAACCAGGAGAATTCGTCTGCTGTCAGGATGAAGGGAAGTTGAGTCTAAAATCCAGTTGAAGTTGAGTCTAAAATCCAGTTGAAGTTGAGTCTAAAGTTCAATGTCACATGATTTTAGTCACCGTTTCCAAACGTTTCCAAAATGTACAAATGTAAATGTAACTTCCCCCCCTCTTCTGGCTCAGATGACCCCACACCTACCAGTTGAACAAACTTGCATCCTCCAGCAGTTTAAAGATAAAGGTACTCTAACACTATAGCCTCATATTGTAATGAGCTAAATCACTAACACGTTACATTCACATTTATACATTTAGCAGACGCTTTTATCCAAAGCGACTTACAAGAGAGAGCTTTTACAAAGAGCATCAGTCATTGAGCATAGCAACATGATAGACCCCGAACACAGTGGGTTTTTTAGATCGTGAATCGTACATCATGAGAACCAATAAGTGCCAAGGGAAGAGCTAATTACAAATTTAAGGTGAGTCTCTGACGGACAGCAGTCTACCTCAGGGACGCGAACAATAAAGCAACAATACTAGCGAGTTTCCACACAGGAATTAACAAGTAATTATGAAGAACAACAACAGATTATATTTCTAAGGGCCTTAAAATGTCTAAGTGCCATTACATTCTTGTACATGGGTGAATGTCTTTCAAACATCTTTTTAATACTATTTTGTTTTTACTTAAATGTGCTTTCCACTTTACACACACTTCACAGTGTGGGTGAAAAGGAAGAGTCTTTAAAAATAATTGTTTATCCTTGTCTAGAAACCTGAGGTGGCTCAATTTACCCCTCTCTCCCCTACTGATGCAGGAGAGCTGAGTCAGTATCAGCAGAAACACTGTGGAGCACTCAGCTGACCTGTTCCAGCCTGCCAACATGACCTCAGTCTGCCCTGTGTGTGTGTGTGTGTATGTGTGTGCTCATGTGTGTGTGTGCTCATGTCTGTGTGTGTGTGTGTGTGTGTGTGTGCTCGTGTGTGTGTGTGCTCATGTGTGTGTGTATGTGTGTATGCTCGTGTGTGTGTGTGTGTTCATGTGTGTGCTCGTGTGTGTGTGCATACGTGTGTGTGTGTGTGTGTGTGTGTGGAATACATACATGTGGGGAACAACCATTTGCCAAGTCCTCCATTCAACCCCTTTCCATCCCAGTGTGTTACTGTGGTGCTGTGCTACTGTTCCGTCTGACTTGGTATGAGGGGGGATGGGGGGTGGAGGGGAGGATGGGGGGAGGGGTCTCTGTACATGCCTCTCCCCAGGGCAGCAGGGCTGGGGAGAGGCAGGCTGAAGCACACGTCACCCTGGCAGTGAGTGTGTGTGGTGGTGTGCTCTGGGATGAAGGCTTCCATTCACTGGCTGTCTGGACGAAAGAGACGTTAATCCTGTTTGTGTAATCTCTGCTCGGTAATCCATACCTCTTTAGACCTGCTGTGTCTTTCTCCCTCCATTTTATACACACACACACGCATATTACACACACACACTCATATTACACACACACAGTCATATTACACACACACAAAGACCCATAGGACACAGACTCTGTGAAGGAGCTATAGTTAACTTGACTAGGAGTTAACTGTAAATTCTATTGTCTGGGTTTTATAAACAAATTAAGAGGGTTATGTGGACTAGGACTAGGGTTATATAGACTAAGACCTAGAGTAAGGTTATATAGACCAGGGCTAGGGTTATATAGATCAGGACTGGGGTTACATTGGCTAAAACCAGGGTTTTAGAGTAGAACTATGACCACGTGCAGTAGGACAAGGATGACATGGACAAGGATGACATGGACAAGGATGACATGGACTAGGATGACATGGACTAGAACTAGGATGACATGGACTAGAACTAAGAATACGTGGACTAGAACTAGGATTACATGGACTAGGATGACATGGACTAGAACTAGGATGACATGGACTAGAGTTTCCTGAATCTGAATACTCAGGAAAGAGAGTGAACTGTCTGGGTGAACCTGCACTAGAGACATCATGAACCTGTCACAGCACTCTGGGAATATTGACTTAGCATCCGTCTGCAGTACACTCACTTCCTGTCCCTTTTTGCATCGTATGAAATTGCATTAAATCTGTGGAGTATCAAGTTAGCTGAGTGACTCATACCTGCAAGATGAGATGGACCAATGGACAGGCAAGAAGGCAGGCACACAGACAGGCAGGCAGATAGACAGGAGGCCAGGGAGGCAGGCACACAGACAGGCAGGCAGATAGACAGGAGGCCAGGGAGGCAGGCACACAGACAGGCAGGCAGGCAGGTAGACAGGCAGACAGACAGACAGACAGACAGACAGACAGACAGACAGACAGGAGGCCAGACAGACAAACAGACAGGAGGCCAGTCAGACATACGGGAGGCCAGGGAGGCAGACAGACAGACAGACAGACAGGAGGCCAGACAGACAAACAGACAGGAGGCCAGTCAGACATACGGGAGGCCAGGGAGGCAGACAGACAGACAGACAGACAGGAGGCCAGACAGACAAACAGACAGGAGGCCAGTCAGACATACGGGAGGCCAGGGAGGCAGGCAGACAGACAGACAGACAGACAGACAGACAGACAGACAGACAGACAGACAGGCAGACAGACAGACAGACACTAACTGACAGGGAGTCAGGTGGCTGAGTAGTTAGGACGTCTGGCCAGTGATCAGACGGTCGCCAGTTTGATTCTGTCTGTGCCAACATGACGTTGTGTCCTTGAGCACTTCACCCTACTGTCCTCAAGGGGGATGTCCCTGTAATGCTGTAAGTCTCTCTGGATAAGAGTGTCAGTTAAATGACTCCATGTAACAGGGAGACAGACTGACACTGCCTGAGACCAAGACCTAGGCGTCAACAACATCCAAAAATCAACCAGCCTCTTCGAGTATATGGGGATTCTGCATAGAAATACAAATGGCCCTTGTGTAGAGAGACATCAAGATGCAAAGAGACAGAGGTTTATGTGTGCCTGTGCCTGTGTCTGTGTGTGTGTGTGTGTGTGTGTGTGTCTGTGTGTGTGTGTGTGTGTGTGTGTGTGTGTCTGTGTGTGTGTGTGTGTGTGTGTGTGTAGTCTTGTTTAACTCCCCTTGTAGGGACCTCGGTCAATGTTAGTTCATTAAGAAAACATGGACCTATAGGGATATTTGATTGAAATCTAAAACTTCAAGTGCTGTTTTTAGAGGGTTATGGAATTAATGTTAATTAAGTGATAACCACTTTGTGAGGGAGAAAATTAGGGTTGGGGGGAACACATTTAAAATAGGAGTGAACTGTGAGTTCTCTGTGTGTGTGTGTGTGTGTGTGTGTGTGTGTGTGTGTGTGTGTGTGTGTGTGTGTGTGTGTGTGTGTGTGTGTGTGTGTGCGTGCTTGTGGATGCCTGTGTGTGTTTGTTTGTGTGTGTTGGTGTCACTGCGTGGATTGTGTGTGAATGTGGGTGTGTGTCCTGCCCAGTCCTTGTGGTGACATTACAGTTTAGGGAGTAGACATGTAGACCAGGGCATATGCTCCCTCTGTCCTCTCTGTCCTACAACTCTATGTCCTCTGCTCCTTTATCCGTCTCTCTCCCTCTCTCTCTCTGTCTCTCCCTCTCTCTCTCTCTCTCTCTCTCTGTCTCTCCCTCTCTCTGTCTCTCTCTCTCTCTCTCTCTGTCTCTCTCTCTCTCTCTCTCTCTCAGCACCTTCAACAACTCCTCTCGCTTTTTTTGTTTCTCTTAAATCTATTAATTTGCATATATGGTCACTTTCACCCTCATTTGCATTTTGGTTTCTCAAAGAAAACTCCAGAGTCTGCCACCTCCCCCCCCCCCCAACAAACACACACAGGCTCACTCCCATACACACTATTTCACGCACACACAAACACAGGCTCTTACACACTGAGCTATGATTTAGGACTCCATCTCTCTCCTCTTCATTTCACTGTCCAGAGCTGACTCGCCGTTGTATCATCATCTGTTTTGGTTAAAGCAAAGTACTTTTGGGTAAACAACCTCAAACATGAAGCTGGACTGGGAACGCTGTGGTGACAGTGTCTCCTGCTGGTGAAACTGTGGAACTGCATGATCATGTGATAAAGAAAATCCCACCACAAAGATCCAGGAAATTAGCATTAGCATTGGTGGTTAAATGAGTCTTAGTAAGCCAAGCTTGATGGTTAGATGAGTCTTAGTAAGCCAAGCTTGATGGTTAGATGAGTCTTAGTAAGCCAAGCTTGGTGGTTAGATGAGTCTTAGTAAGCCAAGCTTGGTAGTTAGATGAGTCTCAGTAAGCCAGGCTTGGTGGTTAGATGAGTCTTAGTAAGCCAAGCTTGGTGGTTAGATGAGTCTTAGTAAGCCAAGCTTGGTGGTTAGATGAGTCTTAGTAAGCCAGGCTCGGTGGTTAGATGAGTCTTAGTAAGCCAGGCTTGGTGGTTAGATGAGTCTTAGTAAGCCAAGCTTGGTGGTTAGATGAGTCTTAGTAAGCCAAGCTTGGTGGTTAGATGAGTCTTAGTAAGCCAGGCTCGGTGGTTAGATGAGTCTTAGTAAGCCAGGCTTGGTGGTTAGATGAGTCTTAGTAAGCCAAGCTTGGTGGTTAGATGAGTCTTAGTAAGCCAGGCTCGGTGGTTAGATGAGTCTTAGTAAGCCAGGCTTGGTGGTTAGATGAGTCTTAGTAAGCCAGGCTTGGTGGTTAGGTGAGTCTTAGTAAGCCAGGCTTGGTGGTTAGGTGAGTCTTAGTAAGCCAAGCTTGGTGGTTAGGTGAGTCTTAGTAAGCCAAGCTTGGTGGTTAGATGAGTCTTAGTAAGCCAAGCTTGGTGGTTAGATGAGTCTTAGTAAGCCAAGCTTGGTAGTTAGATGAGTCTCAGTAAGCCAGGCTTGGTGGTTAGATGAGTCTTAGTAAGCCAAGCTTGGTGGTTAGGTGAGTCTCAGTAAGCCAAGCTTGGTGGTTAGATGAGTCTCAGTAAGCCAGGCTTGGTGGTTAGATGAGTCTTAGTAAGCCAAGCTTGGTGGTTAGATGAGTCTTAGTAAGCCAGGCTCGGTGGTTAGATGAGTCTTAGTAAGCCAGGCTTGGTGGTTAGATGAGTCTTAGTAAGCCAAGCTTGGTGGTTAGATGAGTCTTAGTAAGCCAGGCTTGGTGGTTAGATGAGTCTTAGTAAGCCAAGCTTGCTGGCTAGATGAGTCTTAGTAAGCCAGGCTTGGTGGTTAGATGAGTCTCAGTAAGCCAAGCTTGGTGGCTAGATGAGTCTTAGTAAGCCAGGCTTGGTGGTTAGGTGAGTCTTAGTAAGCCAAGCTTGGTGGTTAGGTGAGTCTTAGTAAGCCAAGCTTGGTGGTTAGATGAGTCTTAGTAAGCCAAGCTTGGTGGTTAGATGAGTCTTAGTAAGCCAGGTTTGGTGGTTAGATGAGTCTTAGTAAGCCAAGCTTGGTGGTTAGGTGAGTCTTAGTAAGCCAAGCTTGGTGGTTAGATGAGTCTTAGTAAGCCAAGCTTGGTGGTTAGATGAGTCTTAGTAAGCCAGGTTTGGTGGTTAGATGAGTCTTAGTAAGCCAAGCTTGGTGGTTAGATGAGTCTCAGTAAGCCAGGCTTGGTGGTTAGGTGAGTCTTAGTAAGCCAAGCTTGGTGGTTAGATGAGTCTTAGTAAGCCAAGCTTGGTGGTTAGATGAGTCTTAGTAAGCCAGGCTTGGTGGTTAGATGAGTCTTAGTAAGCCAAGCTTGGTGGTTAGATGAGTCTTAGTAGCCAAGCTTGGTGGTTAGGTGAGTCTTAGTAAGCCAGGCTTGGTGGTTAGATGAGTCTCCTCTAGCAGTTTCCCCCCTCCCTCCTGCCTTCTCTTCTCCACTCTAATTTCCTTCTTTCCTCTCCCATGAAAATCTTTCTTAAAAACCAAAGGTACTTGTTTATCTTGTCTGTGCACGCTGTGTGTGTGTGTGTGTGTGTGTGTGTGTGCAGAAAGAAAGAAGCTGCCCCTAGTTGTTAAATCAGTGACACATCAGTCCCAGCGTCTGATTGGCCGAGCAGCCTGTCACTCCTGCTGAGCTGCCATTGGTTGTTCCAGCCAGAACACTGTATGGATGGCTTATCAATGTCCCCCACTCTCATACCCCAGTTAAGATCACGCCCACAAACACACACACACACACACACACACACACACACACACACAGAAAACTCTTCCAGCCTTGGTGTGTGCTGGGTAATGTTCTGTACTAAAAGCCCCAGTAGAGGAAGACAGCCATGGACACAACACTGTCTGTGTCTTGATTAGAGGGAAGATGTTAATGTGCAGCAAGCTGTCAATGATTTCCTGCTCACATCAAAGTCACACAGAAGCCACACAGGCTGGTTTCACAGGCTGGTTTCATAGGCTGGTTTACGAGCTGTACGGTCACCCTGTCTCTGAGATGAGGGCGGGCGATAAAGTGTACGAAGGACGAGTTGAGGGGAGAGAAGGGGAACCAGAGAGAGAGAGACAGAGACAGAGAGACAGAGAGAGAGACAGAGAGAGAATGAGACAGAGAAAGAGAGGGTGAATGAGACAGAGAGAAAGAGAGGGTGAATGAGATAGAGAGAGGGTGAATGAGATAGAGAGAGGGTGAATGAGATAGAGACTGACAGAAATAGGCAGAGAGGGGGCGATGTTGTATATTGTATATAACAGGTCACCTCTCATCTCCATGGTTACAACAATTTGATCACACTGGTGCATCATGGGAGATCAGGTGAGTCTTGGTGATCTGGGAGCGCGTTTACAGGACAGTCAAGTAGACCCTAAAACTATTCAAACTGTGTCTAACTACTGTTCCACATAACATGCCAAAAGCTGTGCCGATAACATGTCAAGAACACGCCAATAACGTGTCAAGAACATGCCAATAACATGTCAAGAACACGCCAATAACATGTCAAGAACATGCCAATAACATGTCAAGAACATGCCAGGGAAAATGGCAAACAACTCCAGCAAAATATTAAAATACCTAAAACCTGTTGTTTGTTTTGCGCTCTCCTTTTTTCATCGTTCACACTTCGCTCATCTCATCTTGTTTCTTCTTTTCAGAACTGGACTCTAATATTCTATAACCTGGATCCTCTGTGTGCACTACAGCGCACTCTTCTGCACCATGAACAGGAAATATACCAGGAACATGTCAGGAACACGCAAGGAACACACCAAGAACACACCAGAAATATACCAGGAACACGCAAAAAACAGCTTAATTCTTCAGAAAATTATTTAGATATCAGTTACGCATTAAAGCATTTCATAAAGAACAACTTTTTTTGTAAGGCATTTAATTCTTTGGTTGTGGTGAAGAAGTTGACCCTTTATAAAAGACGTACAAAATGAGCAGAATAAAGTTCAGTTCAAAAGAGCGATCCAAAAAATAACCAGCTTTCTTTGTACAAAATGCTCATTTGATTATGCACTGTCAAAGTCACATTTCGTGACTCACTTACAAGTTTGACATATTCCAGCATTATAAATCAGATTAAAATAAATAAGCATATACAGATTAAATGAGGAAGTGCGGAAAAAGTAATTTGATATAAAACATTGTGAAGACACCAGGGAGGTGACAAGCACAAAGCTGTGCTGTGACAACCTCTAAATGTGCTCGATTACAGGAACGGAACTCCATGTCGAGTGAAACAAGGATCCACAACGAGCTGTCAGACAGCCTGTGAAGAACTGAACAGACAACATGTGCTTAGCTGATGATCGTACAAGACTTCAGACGCCAACAGCTGTGTGTGTGTCAGATGCCTGAGAGGACGACAGACGAAGACAGAGAGACGAAGACAGAGACGAAGACAGAGACAAAGACAGAGAGATGAAAACAGAGAGATGAAGACAGAGAGATGAAGACAGAGAGACAGAGAGACGAAGACAGAGAGATGAAGACAGAGAGATGAAGACAGAGAGATGAAGACAGACACGCTCAGAGAGAGAGAGAGGAGACTGAGAGACAAAGATGCTGAGAAAGAGACATAGACAGATAAAGAGACACTGAAAGAGACATAGAGAGGGAGAGAGAAAGAGAGAGAGAGAGAGAGAGAGAGAGAGAGGTGAGCCTCTGTATATCAGTCTAGCTTGTCTCACACAAAAGACATGTACTGCTTCCTGCTGTGTTGCTGTAACTTCCTGGTTAAGCGTCTCTAAGACAGGAAGTCCTCGGCTGAGACAGGAAGTCCTCATCAGGTTAGACAAGATGATCTCAGCCAGTGAAACAGGAAGTCTCAAACTGGTGGAAAAAACAGGCAGAAAGTCCTTAAAATAGTGTCAGAGGAAGTCCTTATATAGTTAGATAGGAGGTTTCCTGCTTTTCAACCAGGACGTCTGTTTACAATTACTAGTATTTTGTTTATGGATATGATGACTTGATGATCTTCAGTATTGCTGTCGTTGTGTTGTGATTGAAGTCTGGGGGGGGGGGGGGGGGCGGGTGGTGGTGGTGGTGGTGGGGGGGGGGGTCAGGAGAGGTTGTACATGCTGTATCCCAGGGGTGAGGAGTAGAGGCTGAGAGGGCTGAGAGGGGTGAAGGGGAGGAGAGGCCGGGGGTGATGATGAGAAGGGAAGGGGTAGGACTGTCCGTACAGCGACATGGCAGCCTGTAGCCCCGCCCCCAGAGGGTGTGTCTGAGAGAATGCAGGGTGGAACACAGGCTTGGCGGCCATCTTGAGCTTCTCCATCTCAGCTTCCTGCAGACGCTTGGCTTTGGCCCGGCGGTTCTGGAACCAGATCTTCACCTGGGTCTCCGTCAGCATCAGGGAGGAGGAGAACTCGGCCCGCTCAGCGATCGACAGGTACTGCTTCTGCCGGAACTTCCTCTCCAGAGCCAGGAGCTGGGAGGTGGAGAAGGGCGTGCGAGGCTTGCGGTTGGTCTTGTGTTTCCTCAGAGAACAAGAGGGACTCGCCTGGCCTGGGGGGGGGAGGGGGGGGGGACGGGGGAGGAAAAGAGAACAAAATAAGTCAGAGAAACAGGAAGGAAGATAGGGAGAAAGCGAGAAAAAAGGAAAGATAGAGGGAGACAAATTGTAGGGCAAAATCTCTAACAAATTATGAAGTAGGTTACCTCACATACACATTTACTTCATCATAACAACGTGATAGTCCCCAAACATTCCAGGTACCATAGTGACTCTTATTGAGGGCCATTCTTATGTACAATGTGTAATACTCTCTAATATTCTTTATGTGCAATAACTTGTCTTTATGTCTCTCACTTCTCATTCGAGACAGAAACCATATAATTTAACCTTGTCCTTTAAATCATAGTATATCTTACTGTATCTCTTATTGTATATTGTTACCCTGCCTCTCTGCGTGCTGTTACTATACCCTACTGCTCTGGTTGACTGCAATTTCCCCCCCGGGGAACTAATAAAGGAATTTATTTCTTATCTGATCTTGTTTCTCTTTTTGCCCAGTTCTAACCCCATTTTGACTCGCTGTGATTATTGTTGCTTGCTTTTCTACAGATACACTAATGCCATTTCAGATGCATGCCATGTATTTGTAACTTGCTATGACTCTTCCCTTTGGCACTTGTTTGGTTTCACACAATGTGTGTTTCATAATCTGTCAACCCGCTATGTTTGGGGTCTATCACGCTGATATGATCAGTGACCGATGCTCTTTTGTAAAAGCTCTCTCTTGGAAGTGGCTTTGGATAAAAGCGTCTGCTAAATGAATACATGTAAATGTAGGTAGTCAGATTATGAAGCATACATTCTGAAGAACAAAAAACTAATAATAAGTGCCAAAGGGAAGACTCACAAGAGACACAACATGAACCTTAACAAGTGCAAGAGTGTGACAGTTGACCAACAAGTCCCTCAAGAGTCATTATGGTCCTGGAGGTAACTAACAGGTCCAGTAAACCCTAACACACATAAGAGTATGAATACAACGTCATACTTCATCTGTCATACATTCGAGTCTGAGTTCTAAAGTCAGCAACAATAAGTAAGCTGCTTCACTGTAGACCTTCCATATTAAAGTGTGTTATGCTCAGATTATCACTGAATGGTCCTCCTATGTAAGACACAAAAACAACAACAAAAATCATGCTTTAGTCATTATTTTGTGTATAATTATTTTCAAAAGTTGGCTATTTGAGCAGGCCAATGAATGAATACACCTAAACTGAATAAACCAGATTATATTCTGTTTCTTTATCTGCTTACTGTATGACCTATCGTGTTAAGGTCTACTAATAAAAAATAACACAACTTTGACAAAAGTTATACAGCTGCGCGGAAAAAAAGACTGCTCATATATGTATATAACACAATATGTGAAAAATAATATTGGTTGCCAAAGACCCCTTAGCCACAAACTACTGTAATGTTCTCTGATTTAAAATCCTAATTCAAATACGATAGCAGAGTCTTGACGTTGCGGAGATAATCGATTATTCCTGAATGCATCATGTCAAGTTCCTAAACTTCTGCTTGGTCGATAAAAGCGAAGCAAGAGTTTCCAGAGGAGTTCTTACGGGTGAGCGGAGCAGCGGGTGTGTTCAGCAGCCAGCCCGGGCTGTCCTCAGCCTCAGAGGTCTCCGACCTCACCGGGGACGGTGGGATGATGAGCCGCTGCCTCTCCAGCTGTCTGTGCGTGTCTCTGGATGACTCCCGTGACTCCCGGGGCTTGGAGAACCGAACCACCGAAACGTGATCCGGTCTGATCTCCCGGTGAGTGTTCCTGCCCGACATTAAGGCTTCCACGCTGAACGGGTGGCGGCTGGTCAGGGGGGTTTGGCCCGGGTCGGTGGTCCTCCGCCCCGCAGACTCCGGGTCCTGGCTGTCTTCATCAGATGAACTGAAGTCCCTTAAACTCGCCCTGGAACACATCTCAGCTCACACTGCCCCAGCAGCTCCCCCAGCGGAGTGAGGGACACCGGGACAGCGGTGTGGTGGAGTCAGAGGGGAGGCGTCGTCTTCAGCCTCCCCAAATAATTATTGGAATTTTTAAAATATATTTTTTTACTATTGTTTTACACATGGAATGTTATTTCTAACATGCTACAAGCAGAGATACAGAGAAAAATCACACTCTTTCTGATTGAACCAATCTATGAACTGTCTGAAATAATGGAGCCCCTCCTTCCTTTCAATCTTAGAAACGCCCCTGGGAGGCACCATAGAGAGACACCATAGAGAGACACCATAGAGAGACACCATAGAGAGACACCATAGAGAGACACCATAGAGAGACACCATAGAGAGGCACCATAGAGAGGCACCATAGAGAGACACCATAGGGAGACACCATAGGGAGACACCATAGAGAGACACCATAGGGAGACACCATAGGGAGACACCATAGAGAGACACCATAGAGAGACACCATAGAGAGGCACCATAGAGAGGCACCATAGAGAGACACCATAGGGAGGCACCATAGAGAGACACCATAGAGAGACACCATAGAGAGACACCATAGAGAGACACCATAGAGAGACACCATAGGGAGACACCATAGAGAGACACCATAGAGAGACACTGTAGGGAGACACCATAGAGAGACACCATAGAGAGACACTGTAGGGAGACACCATAGAGAGACACCATAGGGAGGCACCATAGAGAGGCACCATAGAGAGACACCATAGAGAGACACCATAGAGAGACACCATAGAGAGACACTGTAGGGAGACACCGTAGAGAGACACCATAGGGAGGCACCAGCAGTCCCGGGTCATCAGAAGAGGCTGGTGGCGTTCGGCCAATCGCAGCGCTGCCAGCACAGAGGAGGATGCCGGGCGGGTTGGTGCCATCCGTCTGTCATCAGTCAAACCTCCACTCAGTAAATATTCACACGGCAAGATTAGCTGGAAGGAGTCCAAACCTCGGGAGTGCCTCCTAAACAGAGGCGCCCCAGAGGCCCCAGAGGCCCCAGGGGCTCCAGAGGGTGATTTACGGTCAATTATGAGCTGGGTAAACAGGCATTACGGATCTGTCTCCGGATATGACTGCTGTGACCGGGTCTCTCCTCTCCAATCAGAACACACACTGGGATGCTTGAGATAATCTGTCATCTTAACGAGCTTGTTTGGGCGTTACTATCAGGTCCTACTTTGAAGTAACAAACAGCCCTTTCTAATGCATATGTTTATTGTTGTGAACTTTATGAACTTGACACATTAAAAACACGTTTCTGGGTGCCATTTCTCCTCTAAGTCAAGAAGTTAACAGCACATCAGTTGAATAGAACGCAAATTAGATTTGTCAATCACAAGTACTTGTTAGACCAGTGTGTGTGTGTGTTGTGTGTGAGTGTTGTGTGTGCATGTACTTGTGTGTGTATTTGAGCATGCATGTGCGTGTGTTTGTGTGTGTGCGCGTGTGGCAGCCCCGCTCTGTGGGCGTGGCAGCAGTCGCTAAGCTGTGTGTGTGTGAGTGTGTGCGTGTGTGTGTGTTCAGCAGTCGTTATGCGGTGTGTGTGTGTGTTTGTTTGTGTGAGTGTGTGTGTGTGCAGCAGTCATTAAGTGGTGTATTTGTGTGTGTGTGTGTGTGTGTGTGCAGCAGTCGTTAAGCGGTGTGTGTGTGAGTGTGTGTGTGTGTGTGTGTGCAGCAGTCATGTTCCAGAGACAATCTGAGCTGTGTGATGGCACCAACTAAAACCACATCAAAGAGCCTCAGCGCGTCAGGGAGCCTCAGGGAGCCTTAAAGAGCCTCAGGGAGCCTCAGGGAGCCTCAGAGAGCCTCAGGGAGCATCAGAGAGCCTCAGGGAGCATCAGAGAGCCTCAGGGAGCCTCAGAGAGCCCCAGAGAGCCTCAGAGAGCCTCAGGGAGCCTCAGGGAGCCTCAGGGAGCCTCAGAGAGCCTCAGGGAGCCTCAGGGAGCATCAGAGAGCCTCAGCGCCTCAGGGAGCCTCAGGGAGCATCAGAGGGCCTCAAAGAGCCTCAACGAGCCTCAGGGAGCCTCAGAGAGCCTCAGAGAGCCTCAGGGAGCCTCAGGGAGCCTCAGGGAGCCTCAGAGAGCCTCAGAGAGCCTCAGAGAGCCTCAGAGAGCCTCAGGGAGCCTCAGGGAGCCTCAGAGAGCCTCAGGGAGCCTCAGGGAGCCTTAAAGAGCCTCAGAGAGCCTAAGAGAGCCTCAGGGAGCCTCAGAGAGCCTCAGAGAGCCTCAGGGAGCCTCAGAGAGCCTCAGGGAGCCTCAGGGAGCATCAGAGAGCCTCAGAGAGCCTCAGAGAGCCTCAGGGAGCCTCAGGGAGCCTCAGGGAGCCTCAGAGAGCCTCAGGGAGCCTCAGGGAGCATCAGAGAGCCTCAGCGCCTCAGGGAGCCTCAGGGAGCATCAGAGGGCCTCAAAGAGCCTCAACGAGCCTCAGGGAGCCTCAGAGAGCCTCAGAGAGCCTCAGGGAGCCTCAGGGAGCCTCAGGGAGCCTCAGGGAGCCTCAGGGAGCCTTAAAGAGCCTCAGAGAGCCTCAGAGAGCCTCAGGGAGCCTCAGGGAGCCTCAGAGAGCCTCAGAGAGCCTCAGGGAGCCTCAGGGAGCATCAGAGAGCCTCAGCGCCTCAGGGAGCCTCAGGGAGCATCAGGGAGCCTCAGGGAGCCTCAGAGAGCCTCAGCACCTCAGGGAGCCTCAGGGAGCATCAGAGGGCCTCAAAGAGCCTCAACGAGCCTCAGGGAGCCTCAGAGAGCCTCAGGGAGCCTCAGGGAGCATCAGAGAGCCTCAGCGCCTCAGGGAGCATCAGAGAGCCACAGGGAGCCTCAGAGAGCCTCAGGGAGCCTCAGAGAGCCTCAGGGAGCCTCAGGGAGCATCAGAGAGCCTCAGCGCCTCAGGGAGCCTCAGGGAGCATCAGAGAGCCTCAGAGAGCCTCAGGGAGCCTCAGAGAGCCTCAGGGAGCCTCAGAGAGCCCCAGAGAGCCTCAGGGAGCCTCAGGGAGCATCAGAGGGCCTCAAAAAGCCTCAAAGAGCCTCAGAGAGCCTCAGGGAGCCTCAAAGAGCCTCAGAGAGCCTCAGGGAGCCTCAGGGAGCCTCAGGGAGCCTCAGAGAGCCTCAGGGAGCCTCAGAGAGCCTCAGAGAGCCTCAGAGAGCCTCAGGGAGCATCAGAGAGCCTCAGAGAGCCTCAGAGAGCCTCAGGGAGCCTCAGAGAGCCTCAGGGAGCCTCAGAGAGCCCCAGAGAGCCTCAGGGAGCCTCAGGGAGCATCAGAGGGCCTCAAAAAGCCTCAAAGAGCCTCAGAGAGCCTCAGGGAGCCTCAGAGAGCCTCAGAGAGCCTCAGGGAGCCTCAGGGAGCCTCAGAGAGCCTCAGGGAGCCTCAGGGAGCCTCAGGGAGCCTCAGAGAGCCTCAGAGAGCCTCAGGGAGCATCAGAGAACCTCAGGGAGCCCCAGAGAGCCTCAGGGAGCCTCAGGGAGCATCAGAGAACCTCAGGGAGCCCCAGAGAGCCTCAGGGAGCCTCAGGGAGCATCAGAGGGTCTCAAAGAGCCTCAAAGAGCCTCAGGGAGCCTCAGGGAGCATCAGAGAGCCTCAGGGAGCCTCAAAGAGCCTCAGAGAGCCTCAGGGAGCCTCAGGGAGCCTCAGGGAGCCTCAGGGAGCCTCAGGGAGCCTTAAAGAGCCTCAGGAAGCCTCAGAGAGCCTCAGGGAGCCTCAGGGAGCCTCAGGGAGCCTCAGAGAGCCTCAGGGAGCCTCAGGGAGCCTCAGAGAGCCTCAGGGAGCCTCAGGGAGCCTCAGAGAGCCTCAGGGAGCCTCAGGGAGCCTCAGGGAGCCTCAGGGAGCCTCAGGGAGCCTTAGAGAGCCTCAGGGAGCCTCAGAGAGCCTCAGGGAGCCTCAGGGAGCCTCAGGGAGCATCAGAGAGCCTCAGAGAGCCTCAGGGAGCCTCAGAGAGCCTCAGGGAGCCTCAGAGAGCCCCAGAGAGCCTCAGGGAGCATCAGAGGGCCTCAAAAAGCCTCAAAGAGCCTCAGAGAGCCTCAGGGAGCCTCAGAGAGCCTCAGAGAGCCTCAGGGAGCCTCAGGGAGCCTCAGGGAGCCTCAGAGAGCCTCAGGGAGCCTCAGAGAGCCTCAGAGAGCCTCAGAGAGCCTCAGGGAGCATCAGAGAGCCTCAGAGAGCCTCAGAGAGCCTCAGGGAGCCTCAGAGAGCCTCAGGGAGCCTCAGAGAGCCCCAGAGAGCCTCAGGGAGCCTCAGGGAGCATCAGAGGGCCTCAAAAAGCCTCAAAGAGCCTCAGAGAGCCTCAGGGAGCCTCAGAGAGCCTCAGAGAGCCTCAGGGAGCCTCAGGGAGCCTCAGAGAGCCTCAGGGAGCCTCAGGGAGCCTCAGGGAGCCTCAGAGAGCCTCAGAGAGCCTCAGGGAGCATCAGAGAACCTCAGGGAGCCCCAGAGAGCCTCAGGGAGCCTCAGGGAGCATCAGAGAACCTCAGGGAGCCCCAGAGAGCCTCAGGGAGCCTCAGGGAGCATCAGAGGGCCTCAAAGAGCCTCAAAGAGCCTCAGGGAGCCTCAGGGAGCATCAGAGAGCCTCAGGGAGCCTCAAAGAGCCTCAGAGAGCCTCAGGGAGCCTCAGGGAGCCTCAGGGAGCCTCAGGGAGCCTCAGGGAGCCTTAAAGAGCCTCAGGAAGCCTCAGAGGGCCTCAAAAAGCCTCAAAGAGCCTCAGAGAGCCTCAGGGAGCCTCAGAGGGCCTCAAAAAGCCTCAAAGAGCCTCAGAGAGCCTCAGGGAGCCTCAGAGAGCCTCAGAGAGCCTCAGGGAGCCTCAGGGAGCCTCAGGGAGCCTCAGGGAGCCTCAGGGAGCCTCAGAGAGCCTCAGAGAGCCTCAGGGAGCATCAGAGAACCTCAGGGAGCCCCAGAGAGCCTCAGGGAGCCTCAGGGAGCATCAGAGAACCTCAGGGAGCCCCAGAGAGCCTCAGGGAGCCTCAGGGAGCATCAGAGGGCCTCAAAGAGCCTCAAAGAGCCTCAGGGAGCCTCAGGGAGCATCAGAGAGCCTCAGGGAGCCTCAAAGAGCCTCAGAGAGCCTCAGGGAGCCTCAGGGAGCCTCAGGGAGCCTCAGGGAGCCTCAGGGAGCATCAGAGAGCCTCAGGGAGCCTCAAAGAGCCTCAGGGAGCCTCAGGGAGCCTCAGAGAGCCTCAGGGAGCCTCAGGGAGCCTCAGAGAGCCTCAGGGAGCCTCAGGGAGCCTCAGAGAGCCTCAGGGAGCCTCAGGGAGCCTCAGGGAGCCTCAGGGAGCCTCAGGGAGCCTTAGAGAGCCTCAGGGAGCCTCAGAGAGCCTCAGGGAGCCTCAGGGAGCCTCAGGGAGCCTCAGAGAGCCTCAGGGAGCCTCAGGGAGCCTCAGGGAGCCTCAGAGAGCCTCAGGGAGCCTCAGGGAGCCTCAGGAGCCTCAGGGAGCCTCAGAGAGCCTCAGGGAGCCTCAGAGAGCCTGTCTCCTCAGGGGGGAACTGGGACTGCTGCTGTGTCTCTGCAGGTCTCACTCACACACACACAGAGACACACAAACAGACACACACTCACACACTCACACACACACACACACACACACCCAGACATGCACATTTTCACACACACACACACACAGGTACACACACGTTCACACACACACATAAACACACACGTACAACTTACACAGGGGAGGAGGGGAGGAGGGGGAGAAGGGGGAGGAGGGGGGGGAGGAGGGGGAGAAGGGGGAGGAGGGGGGGAAGGAGAGGAGGAGGGGGAGAAGGGGGAGGAGAGGAGGAGAGGAGAAGGGGGAGAAGGGGGAGGAGAGGAGGAGAGGAGAAGGGGGAGGAGAGGAGGAGAGGAGAAGGGGGAGGAGAGGAGGAGAGGAGAAGGGGGAGGAGAGGAGGAGAGGAGAAGGGGGAGGAGAGGAGGAGAGGGAACAAGGTCTGGATGTTCAAGTTATCTGCAAATCTCAAGAGCCTTGTTATTTGGGGGGATTGTGTTAAGAGCTTCATTGTTTTTCCAAGTGTTTACATGTGCATGTAATGATGTGTGCAGGAGCTGTACGATAATGTGGCCAGTCTGGGGAAATCTTCAACAATAAATACAGACTAACTAATCAGCACACACACACACACACACACACACACACATACACACACACACACACACACATACACACATACATCCATTTTCACCTACAAACGTACATTTAAACTTACAATCACAAATGCACACACACAGTTCTGGGTAGCATTTCCTTTTACAGTCTCTTAATTACTTGGTATTTACATGGTAAATAAAGTTAATAAAGTTAATAAAATTAAATAAGGTAATTACTGTTTGATACCAAGGTGGTAAATACAGAGATAATTCAAAATATTTACCCATTAAGTACATGCTAACATGTTTGTTATTACTGGGTCAATTTTACTGGTAATAATTGGGTAAAGACAAAAAAACAAAACTTAGTAATTACCTGGAGACATAACAATATAACCATTTTATACATATTATACTGGATAAATTGTCCAAACATTCAGCTGGAATTTGGCTGTCTTTGAATACTTAGTAGCTTTACATTACAATACTTAGTTATTTACTTAATAACACATTAGAATGTACCACATATATATCCTGTAGTTACCAACTTACAACCAGCAGTATTAAAATGGTTATATTTGTACGTTTCTAGGTAATTACTAAGTTGGGGTTTTTTTTTTTGGGGGGGGGGGGGGATTTGGAACACCTCAACTCATCTCCATGGTAACTATCGAACAATTAGGGTGAATCCCAATTCTCTGTCTTAACTCGTCCGGCCTTCCAAAGAAATCAGGCTTCCATTCTGCGGATTTCTTTTCCAAAACCAAGGAAACTTTAAACTCCTGTAGTCGTAAAATAAAGTGTGTGTTTGTGTATCTGTGGGTCCATTTGTGTGTGGTGTGTACATGGATTTTACATTTACATTTATTCATTACCTGGACAGGGATTTTATGGATCTTCTGTAATATTGTACTGTATTGAAATTAGTATGTTAGATTTATTGTGTTCTAGTTTTTCTTTTCTTTTTTCCTTTACATTGTATTTATTGTCATTTTTGTATTCTGTAGTGCTTTGGGTTGTAGAAAAGCACATTATGAATCAAATGTATTAATATTTACACGTTTTGTGTGCGTGTATGTTTGAAAAGAGTTTTATCACTCTGATAAGTCTCTGACACACCCACGTACACACACCCACGTGCACACACACACACACACGTGCACACTCTCTGGACCAGACACACGCCACCGTTTAATAAGGGACAGCCAGCAGCCAGAGGGGTCCTGACACAGACACACACACGATCAAACACCAACACACCCGGTCCCTGTGGAGAGGGGGCCAGGCGAGGCCCCTCCTCTGTCGGGAGGTCAAAGGGCAAGATCCCAGAGTGTGCCTTTGAACCTGGTCGGGGAGGGGGGGGGGGGGGGGGGGCGCACCGCAATTACCCCTCATTTGATGTTAATGCTCCAACTCTTACCATGGAGAGAGAGAGAGAGAGGAGGGCTGGTTATTGATGGCTGGTTGGGGGACTGACCGGTTGACTGACTGGCTGGCTGATTGGACTGGCTTGATCACGGACTGCAGTGGGTCCTTCTCTCCCCTGCCTGCCCCCCGCCTGCCCCCCTCCTCCCTCCAGTCCTGCCTCCTCTCGTGCTGGGGTTTGCCCTGTAAGGCGACACAGGAAGACACTGATCAGCACCAGCTGACAAGGATGGGAAGCGGGGTGTGGGGGGGCAGGGGGGGGGGCTGGGGGGCTGGGGGGGAGCAGGGTGGGGGGGCTGGGGGGCTGGGGGGGGAGCTGTTGGGGGGGCTGGGGGGCTGGGGGGCTGGGGGGCTGGGGGGGAGCAGGGTGGGGGGGTGGAAGATGCCAGTGGAGGAGGAAAGACGAGCGGTCGAAAGGGAAACAAAAGAGTTTCGTGCAGCGGTGATGTGGCGTTCTCGATGACCAGCCCGTCATTACTGCCTAACTTCCTCACTCTTCCCCTACTCCTGCCTGCCTCACCCCTCCCTCCCTCCCAAACCCAGCGCTCAGGGGAGTGGGGGAGGGGTGCCTCAGGGGCGAGGGGGGGGGGGGGGGGGCTAAATGCCAGGATAATTAGCCTGTCATCAAAGCACACTGGTTCCAGCAGGTCTGACTGGCTCTGATGATAAATCCACTAGACTCTGGTTAGGGTTAGGTTAGCCTTGACTGCTCCATTAGATGCTGATTAGAGTTTAGGCTGTACTGGAGCTTTAGATCAACAGGACGGGCTGGTCCCATGGAGAGCAGGGGGGCAAGAAACAAGGAGGAGATAAAAGAATCAGGAAAAGATTGGAGGGAGCTGAAAGAGAGAGAGAGATGAGGGAGAGATGGAGTGATAGAGGGAGAGAGAGGAAGGGCAAGAGAATACAGGAATATAAAGAGTGAGAGGAAGAGAGGCAGAGATGGAAAGACAAGCGTATGTATTGGGAGAGAAAGAAAGAAAAACAGAAAGAAGGAAAGAAAACGAAAAAGAGAGAATGATAGAAAACTGCTGTGAGTCTAGACGTATTCAGGGCTCCTCCCTCAGTGCTTTGTTCTGCTTCATGTCTGCCAGGTAATTACCTCCCCACACTGGAGCTGTGTGTGTGTGTGTGTGTGTGTGTGTGTGTGTGTGTGTGTGTGTGTGTGTGTGTGTGTGTGTGGCTGTATGAGTGCGTGGGAAAGAGGCGACAAACAGCTGAATAAGAGACAGTTTGAGAGGGAGATAAATAGACTGAGAGAGACACAGGTGGAGAGAAAGTTAGTCAAAATGAGAGAATGACAGAGATGAAAAGGGAGAAAGAGCATATGTAAAGACAGGAAGAGAGAGAGGGAGAGAGAGAGACAGAGAGAGAGAGAGAGAGAGAGACAGAGAGAGAGACAGAGGGAGAGAGAGAGAGAGAGAGAGAGAGAGAGAGAGAGAGAGAGGGAGAGAGAGAGAGAGAGAGAGAGAGAGACAGAGAGAGAGAGAGACAGAGAGAGAGAGAGAGACAGAGAGAGAGAGAGAGTGATAATGAGATTGCAAGAGGAAGTCAACTGCTCTAAGTCTCTCCTGATAGGTTGTTGCCGTGATGACCTGAGGATATTGCTCGTAAATGTAATGACATCACAGCATTTTAATGAGGCACAGACCTGTTCTGCACACACTCACATGCCTGCACACGCACACTCGAAACACACTCTCACACACACATAATTGCACACACACAGGCCAACACATCCGAAGGGAAACTAGTCTGGATGCAAATGAGCAGTGATAAGGAACTAAACAATGACTCCAGATATTGATCCAGATATGGAACAGTGTGTTTGACTCCTGAAGTAGGAGTTGGTCATTTTATTTATCTGAAAGCAGATCACACTGTTACTCTGGTTTAGCTGGATCGATCTCTCTCTCTCTCTCTCTGTCTCTCTCTGTCTCTCTGTATCTCTCTCCCTCTCCCTCTCTCTCTCTCTCTCTCTCTGTCTCTCTCTCTGTCTCTCTCTCTGTCTCTCCCTCTCCCTCTCTGTCTCTCTGTCTCTCTCTCTCTCCCTCTCTGTCTCTCTGTCTCTCTGTCTCTCTGTCTCTCTGTCTCTCTCTTTCTCTCTCTCTCCCTCTCTGTCTCTTTGTCTCTCTCCCTCTCCCTCTCTGTATTTATGTCTCTCTGTATCTCTCTCTCTCTGTCTCTTTCTCTCTCTGTCTCTCTCTATCTTCAATTTAGGTTGTCCCCGTCTGTTTTTCTCTCTCCCTGCTCCCTTTCCCTCCATCCCTCCCTCTCTTTCTCTCTGTATGTCTCTCCATCTCCCTCTCACATTCTGAGGCAGGGTCATTAGGAGGAATTACTTTAATGAGTCAATAAATCATTAGATGGTCCAACACACACTAAACACGCTCAGAACACCATGGACAGGGACAAACACACACATGTTGACACACACACACACGTGACACACGTACACACACACCTGACACGCTGTTCCGCACTCACGCACACATTCCTGAAGCGTTCCTCACACACACACATCATGATTTACACGGCAGCATGGCGCCAGGTGAAGTGTCCTGTCTGAGGAGTCCTCATCCAGCCGCTCAGAGGACACAGCCTGAAGCCCCCCCTCCCCTCCCCACTCCTGCTCCTCTCTCTGCTCTTGGCCTCCTTTCCCCTCTCCTCTCTTCTCTTTTACACCCCCTACCACCTCTCCTCTCCTTCCCTCTTCTCTCCCTCCCCTGCTGCCCTACCTTCCTTCCGAGGAGGAGGAGGAGGAGAGAGAGGTCAGTGAGAGAGGAGAGAGCACAGAGAGAGGTGGAAGAAGAGAGGAGGGGAGGGGAAGGGGGAGGGTTGGCGGGGGAGCTGTCACAGTTTCTGGGTATTGACACACGCTGCACCTTGTCATTACAGCATTCCTACCTGAGCATGAAGGCTCCGCAGGGAGGTTGGGCCGTCCTGGCAGACAAACTCAACCTACCCACCCCGAGGGACTGTTTGACACAGTGGTGAACTCTTTAAGGAAGAGCTGACTCTCTCTCCTTTCTTTCTCTTCCCTCTCTCTCCTTTCTTTCCCTTCCCTCTCTCTCCTTTCTTTCCCTTCCCTCTCTCTCATTTCTTTCTCTTCCCTCTCTTGCTTTCTCTCCTTCTCTGCCCCCCCCCTTCTCTCTCTATCTCATTATCTCTGTTGCTCGCTACCATTCTGTGTTATTCGGTTGTCGTTGACTGTTTAACAGATTAGCCTTGATGTCGCCACAGGGCTTCCCTCCTCCCCCCTCTCCTCACCCTCCTCCCCTCATCTCTGCACTTCCCTCCTCCCTTCTGCCTCCCCCT
>CM059315.1:7498736-7501236 GCA_030340665.1 Neosalanx taihuensis | reverse complement strand
GAGAGGGAAGGAGAGGAGAGGCGGTGTGAGGCTGTTTATGATCCAGAGGAGGAGCCGTGCTCTGGAGCGGAGAGGGAAGGAGAGGAGAGGCGGTCTGAGGCTGTTTATGATCCAGAGGAGGAGCCGTGCTCTGGACAGACCGAACTAATCAAGCACAGCGGTGTCATCATTGTTCTCTGTCATCTTCCCTCAGCTCTGGGTCTCCTCAACGTTCTTGACCCCTGGGTTGCTAAGCAAGGCCTTAGTTAAGGGTTAAGGACATGAGTTCTAATGAGAAGGATCCACTGAGACCCTGACAGTGCTGGTCTTGTCAGAGATTTGGATGTCATCTCTGTCTGTGTTAAGTGCATGTTGTGAACATGTGTGTGTGTGTGTGTGTGTGTGTGTGTCTGTGAGTGTGTCTGTGTGTGTGTGTGCGTGCCTGTGCATGTGTGTGCGTGCCTGTGCGTGTGTGTGTGTTTGGCTGTGTGTGTGTGTGTGTTTGGCTGTGTGTGTGTGTGTGATTGGCTGTGTGTGTGTGTGTGTGTGTGTTTGGCTGTGTGTGTGTGTGTGTGTGTGTGTTTGGCTGTGTGTGTGTGTGTTTGGCTGTGTGTGTGTGTGTTTGGCTGTGTGTGTGTGTGTGTGTGTGTGAGACGTGCAGCCTTCCTGGCCCCAGTAGCAGCTCTGCTCCATGCTGGAGTGATTTAAACAGTAAATGAAACAGTAATTAGGCTTTTAATAGCAGATCCTGTTTCAACAGCAGGAAGGAGAGGTGAAGGGGGGACTTCAAAGCTTTCCACTGGACAGCTTTACACTCCAACACTGTTTTATATGGAGGTGATGGTTTAGCTACGTACACGGCCCTCAAGGCCATTAACATGGAGCTGATCTCACCATGGAGCTGAACCATGGGGGGTTCCCCTCAAAAGAGTTCCCTTACACACTGAAAAACACAGCAGCAGCAGGCTGGTTCTACAGGCTGGTTCTACAGGCTGGTTCTGCAGGCTGGTTCTACAGGCTGGTTCTACGGGCTGGTTCTACGGGCTGGTTCTACAGGCTGGTTCTACAGGCTGGTTCTGTGGGCTGGTTCTACAGGCTGGTTCTACAGGCTGGTTCTACAGGCTGGTTTTACAGATTGGTTCTGTCATGTTGGAGATAACAGATCAACACGTATAAAATCATTGCATACTGACCAATTAAAAGAGTCTTGGAAAATGGCATCACCATTTGGAGAAAGATCCTGTTGATCTAATTGGATGAAAAACACTAATGTATTTAGAGTCAGATCTGCTACTGCCTTAATGAGTAATACTGAAGAGGCTATTAACTTCTGCATTCACACAGTCGGCCATTTTCTCCCAACATTCCTCTTCAGTGTTCTTGGAAGCAGTGACAGTGTTTCTTACACTCTGAGTATTTGCTCAAAATACATGTTTGCTCTTCTTGGGGAAAGTTTCACATGAGGTGAGGCAGCACTGGGAGTTCAGATCCAGGAAAGGAGAAAAACAAATTGTGGATCAGAGTAGATCAGAGTTGATCAGAGTAGATCAGAGTAGATCAGAGTTGGTCAGAGTTGGTCAGAGTTGATCACAATTGATCACAGTTGGTCAGAGTTGATCAGAGTTGGTCAGAGTTGATCACAGTTGGTCAGAGTTTATCACAGTTGGTCAGAGTTGATCACAGTTGGTCAGAGTTGGTCAGAGTTGATCAGAGTTGATCAGAGTTGGTCAGAGTTGATCACAGTTGGTCAGAGTTTATCACAGTTGGTCAGAGTTGATCACAGTTGATCAGAGTTGGTCAGAGTTGATCACAGTTGGTCAGAGTTTATCACAGTTGGTCAGAGTTGATCACAGTTGATCAGAGTAGATCAGAGTTGGTCAGAGTTGATCACAGTTGGTCAGAGTTTATCACAGTTGGTCAGAGTTGATCACAGTTGATCAGAGTAGATCAGAGTTGGTCAGAGTTGATCACAGTTGGTCAGAGTTTATCACAGTTGGTCAGAGTTGATCACAGTTGGTCAGAGTTGATCACAGTTGATCACAGTTGGTCAGAGTTGATCAGAGTTGATCAGAGTTGGTCAGAGTTGATCACAGTTGATCACAGTTGTTCAGAGTTGATCAGAGTAGATCAGAGTATATCAGAGTTGGTCAGAGTTGATCACAGTTGGTCAGAGTTGATCACAGTTGATCACAGTTGGTCAGAGTTGATCAGAGTAGATCAGAGTTGATCACAGTTGATCACAGTTGGTCAGAGTTGATCAGAGTTGGTCAGAGTTGATCACAGTTGATCACAGTTGGTCAGAGTTGATCAGAGTAGATCAGAGTAGATCAGAGTTGGTCAGAGTTGATCACAGTTGGTCAGAGTTGATCACAGTTGATCACAGTTGGTCAGAGTTGATCAGAGTTGGTCAGAGTAGATCAGAGTTGATCAGAGTAGATCAGAGTAGATCAAAGTTGGTCAGAGTAGATCAGAGTTGGTCAGAGTTGATCACAGTTGATCACAGTAGGGGCCAGTGTTCAAG
>CM059315.1:7488736-7493736 GCA_030340665.1 Neosalanx taihuensis | reverse complement strand
GGAGGCAGGAGAGGCAGGAGAGTCTGGAGGCAGGAGAGTCTGGAGGAAGGAGAGTCTAGAGGCAGGAGAGTCTGGAGGCAGGAGAGTCTGGAGGCAGGAGAGGCAGGAGAGTCTAGAGGCAGGAGAGTCTAGAGGCAGGAGAGTCTGGAGGCAGGAGAGTCTGGAGGCAGGAGAGGCAGGAGGCAGTTCTTCATCTAAGGTCTCCTTCAGAAGTCCTTTTCTCAGCAGGAAAGAGTTTACCATGAATCATAATCTTTCATGTTCCATATTATATTCCTGTTCTCTCTCTCTCTCTCTCTCTCTCTCTCTCTCTCTGTCTCTCTGTCTCTCTCTCTGTCTTTCTCTCTCTGTCTCTCTGTCTCTCTCTCTCTCTGTCTCTCTCTCTCTCTCTCTCTGTCTCTCTCTCTCTCTCTGTCTCTCTGTCTCTCTGTCTCTGTCTCTCTCTCTCTGTCTCTCTCTCTCTCTATCTATCTCTCTTTTCTTATTACTTCCATGTCTTCCTCCTCTCACTTGTATTAGCTCTGCTCATCACAGGCAGACCATGATGAGTGTTTGTGTGTGTATGTGTGTGTGTGTGTTTGCTGGGTGTGTGTGTGAACAGTGTGCTTGAGCGTGTGTGTGCATGTGTGTGCATGTGTGTGCGTGCGTGTGTCTCGATTTAAATGAATTTCACGGATGAACAATAAGTGAAGGGCCAGCCTTTCTCTGGCTTGTAATTGGAGAAGGGATCACCGTCCAGGCCGTCCAATCCGGTGCAGCTGTGAACAGATGTCTATCCAAACACATACAAGTCATCATCGCTCCGTTAATGAGACTTATTAAAGAACCATCTTCAGAGCCGGCAGAGGGAGAGAGAGGAGAGGAGGAGGAGGGGTGGGGAGGAGGCAGGGAGGACCTGGAGAGAGGAGGAGAAGGAGGGGTGGGGAGGAGGCTGGGAGGAGGAAGGACCTGTGGGGAGGAGGAGGAGGGGTGGGGAGGAGGCTGGGAGGAGGAAGGACCTGTGGGGAGGAGGAGGAGGGGTGGGGAGGAGGCTGGGAGGAGGGGGGACCTGAGAAGAGGAGGAGAAGGAGGAGGGGTGGGGAGGAGGCAGGGAGGAGGAAGGACCTGGGGAGAGGAGGAGGAGGGGTGGGGAGGAGGCTGGGAGGAAGAGGGACCTGGGGAGAGGAGGAGGAGGGGTGGGGAGGAGGCTGGGAGGACCCAGAGAGAGGAGGGGTGGGGAGGAGACAGGGAGAGGAGGTTGGAGTTACCACAAATTCTGGATCTGCCTATTAGAGAGGAATATTTTCTCTTTAGTTTTTTGTTCAGGGAGTCAGTTGGCTGAGCAGTGAGGGAGTTGGGCTATGATTTGAATCCTGGCTGTGCCAACATGACATTGTGTCATTGGGCAGGGCACTCCACCCTACTTTCCTCAGGGGGAATGTTCCTGTACTTGCTGTAAGTCACTCTGGATACAGAGAGTCTGCTAAGTGACTGAATGTTTTTGTTTTGCTTTTCTCTGTTGCTCTGTTTGTCCCTCTAATCCTCTGAAGACAGCAGAATGATTGACGTAATGCAATTAAAAGGATGTGCATTTCACTGAAGGTGCCCCATAATATGCTTTGTCTTCTTCCTTCCTCTCTCTATCCCTCCCTCCCTCCCTTCCTCACTCTTTCTCCCCTCCCTCCCTCCCTCCCTCCCTCCCTCCCTCCCTCCCTCCCCCTCCCTCCCTCCGCTTGTATCTCCAGAGAGTACCTTAGGATGGTGTGTGTGCATCGTGACTGTGTCACTGTGTTAGTGTGTGTGTTCATGTGAGTTTCCATACTACATAATCCCACACCGTCGGGATATTTGGGATGACAGTTCTGAATTCAGATTATCCTCAAGTCTCTCTTTCATCCAGTGTGTGTGTGTGTGTGTGTGTGTGGGGGGGGGGTGTTTGGGGGGTGAAGGAGAGATGAGAGGACATTATGGAGGATTAAGAAGATAAGGAGAGAGGGGGAGTGATGGTGTAGGAGGGAGACAAGAAAAGGGGGAGGGAGGGAAGGCGGGAGAGAGAGGGAGGTTAGTGAGGTTGTTCTTCATCTGTCTACTTTCCCTCTCTCTTCCCTCTCTCTGCCCCTCTCCCTCAATCCTCCCACACCCTCTCCCCCTCCCTACTCTCCCCCTTCCTCTTTCCCTTTTGAAGAAATGTATTTTTCTTCTGCTCAATGAAAAAAAAAATGAGACTTCAAAAACCTTCTCCTGCTATGCTGATTAAGTGTGTGTGTGTCGGCCTTCGTCCAATCACCTTGACAGTTGATTTTCCTCCTGAATGACTGCTGTCTCTGGGCAGCTGACTGCTGTCTCTGGGCAGCTGGCTGCTGTCTCTGGGCAGCTGGCTGCTGTCTCTGGGCAGCTGACTGCTGTCTCTGGGCAGCTGACTGCTGTCTCTGGGCAGCTGGCTGCTGTCTCTGGGCAGCTGACTGCTGTCTCTGGGCAGCTGGCTGCTGTCTCTGGGCCGTGCTGCTGCTGCCTGTCTCTGGGCAGCTGGCTGCTGTCTCTGGGCAGCTGACTGCTGTCTCTGGGCAGCTGACTGCTGTCTCTGGGCAGCTGGGCTGCTGTCTCTGGGCAGCTGGCTGCTGTCTCTGGGCAGCTGGCTGCTGCGATCTGAGGACAGCTGTTGTCCTGGCTGTTTCATCTTATTCTGGAAAGGCTACAGGGTGTTGTGTGTGGGGCAACCCGACTGGCTACACTGCAGTCTAACAGGATGGCTGTGTGTGTGTGTTATACGACAGTGTGTGTGTGGTATTTATATGTGTGTGTGTGTGTGTGTGTGTGTGTTTATGTGTGGACATTTAGTCATTTAGAAGATCCTCTGATCCAAAGTATGGAAAACCCTGGTCCTCGAGGGCACTGTCCTGTAAATTGTAGATGTTTTCCTGCTCCAGCACACCTGATTCTAATGAAGGGTCCTTATCAAGCTATGGAGCCTGATCATTAGAATCAGGTGTGCTGGAGCAGGGAAACATCTTAAACTGTCAGGACAGTGGCCCCTGAGGACCAGGACTGGACACATCTTAAACTGTCAGGACAGTGGCCCCTGAGGACCAGGACTGGACACATCTTAAACTGTCAGGACAGTGGCCCCTGAGGACCAGGACTGGACACATCTTAAACTGTCAGGACAGTGGCCCCTGAGGACCAGGACTGGACACATCTAAACTGTCAGGACAGTGGCCCCTGAGGACCAGGACTGGACACATCTAAACTGTCAGGACAGTGGCCCCTGAGGACCAGGGTTACCCACCCCTGACCTACAGTCTAACAGTGCTCCAAATACACTAGGACTACATCTTAACTATTCTTCAGTTGCAGTACAACTGCACTCTAACTAAAGGCCTCTCTCTCTCTATCCCTCTCTCTCTCTCTCCCTCTGTTTCTGTCCCCCTCTCTTTAAACCCATCTCTCTTCCTCTCTCTCTCCCCTCTGTCTCCCTCTTCCTCTCTTTAAATCCCTCTCTCTTCCTCTCTCTCTCCCCTCTGTCTCCCTCTTCCTCTCTTTAAACCCATCTCTCTTCCTCTCTCTCTCCCCTCTGTCTCCCTCTTCCTCTCTTTAAATCCCTCTCTCTTCCTCTCTCTCCCCTCTGTCTCCCTCTTCCTCTCTTTAAACCCATCTCTCTTCCTCTCTCTCTCCCCTCTGTCTCCCTCTTCCTCTCTTTAAGTCCCTCTCTCTGTCCTCTCTCTCTTCCTCTCTAAGTCCCTTCTCTCCCCTCTGTCTCCCTCTCCCTCTTTCTGTACCCCTCTCTTCCTCTCTTTAAGTCCCTCTCTCTTCCTCTCTCTCTCCCCTGTCTCCCTATCTTCTCTCCCTCTCTCTCCCCTCTGTCTCCCTCTCCCCTTTCTCTCCCTCCCTCCATCTCTCTTTCTTTCCTCCCCCTCTAAATCGCTAGCTCATGTTCCTTGTTAGGGCTGAACCCTCTTCTCCTCCTCAGAGGATACAAGCACCCACACACACACACACACACACACACACACACACACACACACACACAAACACACTCAGAGACATTTAAACACACGGATCACACAAACAACCTCTCTAACACAACCACACTGGGGGAAATCAGTAAGCATGGCATCTCTAATCACTAGTAATGACTCTGGCTCCATAGAATATCTGAGTACGGCACAGTGTTATGAAGTGCTGGTTTGTTGTCTAACCTTCTGGTACTCTGATCACCTGGTTCTCTGGCTGCCTGGTTGCTGCCTGGTTCTCTGCCTGTCTGGTTTTATGCCTAACTGGTTCTGTGCCTGATTCTGTGCCTGGTTCTCTGCCTGGTTCTATGCCTGGTTCTATGCCTGGTTCTCTGCCTGCCTGGTTCTCTGCCTGGTTTTCTGCCTGGTTTTCTGCCTGGTTCTCTGCCTGGTTCACTGCCTGGTTCTCTGCCTGGTTCTACGCCTGCCTGGTTCTCTGCCTGTTTCTCTGCCTGGTTCTCTGCCTGGTTCTCTGCCTGTTTCTCTACCTGGTTCTCTGCCTGGTTCTCTGCCTGCCTGATTCTCTGCCTGATTCTCTGCCTGGTTTTCTGCCTGGTTTTCTGCCTGGTTCTCTGCCTGGTTCTCTGCCTGGTTCTCTGCCTGCCTGGTTCTCTGCCTGCCTGGTTCTCTGCCTGCCTGGTTCTCTGCCTGCCTGGTTCTCTGCCTGGTTCTCTGCCTGGTTCTCTGCCTGCCTGGTTCTCTGCCTGGTTCTCTGCCTAGTTCTCTGCCTGCCTGGTTCTCTGCCTGGTTCTCTGCCTGCCTGGTTCTCTGCCTGGTTCTCTGCCTGCCTGGTTCTCTGCCTACTCTGACTGAAACACCCACTCATACAGAAATGAAAAAACACACACACACTAAAACAGACACAAACAGACGCCCCTCCACCCCTCCCCCTGCCACACACACACACACAGATATACACACACACACACACACACTGCCTCTAGTCCTAGACTAACAATGAATTCTAGTGGTGGATAATCCAGGCTGGATTAGTCTTAATCCAGCCTGCGA
>CM059315.1:7478736-7486236 GCA_030340665.1 Neosalanx taihuensis | reverse complement strand
CATGAACACCCTTTAAAAAGACAAAGCATTACTTACGTCCTCAGCTGTTCCCTCTCGAAGTTCCCTCGGTTTTCCTGTCGAAGTCAACAGAGCAGAGATGTGACGGAGCGGAGTGGAGTGGAGCGGAGTGGAGATGCGGGCTGGAGTCTGTCCCCCGTGGTGCTGATGAGGGCTGGCTAGCGTCTCCCTGGGTAACCCAGCCTCCCAGCCAATCACAGCTGTCCCTTCCTGTCTGCTGTTCACCTAGCATCCTCTAGGAGGCTGTTCTATCCATGCTCGCTTCTATGAGGGTGTTTTAATCCAGAGGTGTTTATCTGAAACTCTACCGCCCTCTTCAGACAAAGACTGGCAAACGCAAAAGCTGTCAGTTCTGTAGATCACATTTGACTTTTACACAGTATTTAGAAGACACTCTTTTCCAATGTAGAAAGTCAAAGATCAGAAATGTTTACTTCTGACGCAACTTAAGTGGTTACTGTCAGAAGCAATCTGTAGACCAGGCACAGTAACAATAACGTCATCATTATTTAGACCACAAGGGGGGAGGAAACATACAGTTTCCAGAATGACACAAGTCCAACACAAGACATTGTACTGAGGTCATGGGTATGGTCCATTACACATCATCGTTATTTGCGACTAAACCATGTGAGTCATAGTATTCTTCAACAGTGACAACCTATGGAAAGCATACAAGATATGTGCTCTTTACAAAACAATGTAATTAAAGCTAGGTAAACAATTACATTTATTTATTTAGCAGACGCTTTTATCCAAAGCGACGTGCAGTAAGTACAGGGACATTCTCCCTGAGGAAAGTAGGGTGAAGTGCCTTGCCCAAGGAGACAACGTCACATAGTCACAGCCGGGGTTCAAACTCACAACCTTCCGATTATAAGCTCTACACCTTAACCCACTGAACCAACTGACTCCCAACTAAACCACACACAATATGTAAAGCTAATACTGCTAACACCAAAGCTGTGCACAGTATGCATGTTTGTGGATGAGTCCAGCTCCTAAGGCTTCAGAACTGACTGGATGTGCTTAGCAGGCCTTAGTGACGTGTGTGTGTGTGTGTGTGTGAGTGTCTGTGCCTTTGTGTGGTGTGTGTGTGTGTGTGTGTGTGTGTGAGTGTCTGTGCCTTTGTGTGGTGTGTGTGCCTTTGTGTGGTGTGTGTGCCTTTGTATGGTGTGTGTGTGTGTGTGTGTGTGAGAGTGTCTGTGCCTTTGTGTGGTGTGTGTGTGTGTGCCTTTGTGTGGTGTGTGTGCCTTTGTATGGTGTGTGTGTGTGTCTGTGCCTTTGTAAGGTGTGTGTGTGTGTGCCTTTGTGCAGTGTGTGTGTGTGTGTGTGCCTTTGTGTGGTGTATCAGACAATCAGGCACGTCAGCAACAGACCTTTCATGCCCCAGCATCTCCATGACAACACTTCCTGTTAAGACAGCTACTGTAAAATCTGTCTGGAGGTCTGAGTCTGGGGGTCTGGAGGTCTGAGTCTGGGGGTCTGGAGGTCTGAGTCTGGGGGTCTGAGTCTGGGGGTCTGGAGGTCTGAGTCTGGGGGTCTGGAGGTCTGAGTCTGGGGGTCTGGAGGTCTGAGTCTGGGGGTCTGGAGGTCTGAGTCTGGAGGTCTGGAGGTCTGAGTCTGGAGGTCTGAGTCTGGGGGTCTGGAGGTCTGGAGGTCTGAGTCTGGGGGTCTGGAGGTCTGGAGGTCTCAGTCTGGGGGTCTGGAGGTCTGAGTCTGGGGGCCTGGAGGTCTGAGTCTGGGGGCCTGGAGGTCTGAGTCTGGGGGTCTGGAGGTCTGAGTCTGGGGGTCTGGGGGTCTGGAGGTTTGGGTCTGGGGGTCTGGAGGTTTGGGTCTGGGGGTCTGGAGGTCTGAGTCTGGGGGTCTGGAGGTCTGAGTCTGGGGGTCTGGAGGTCTGAGTCTGGGGGCCTGGAGGTCTGAGTCTGGGGGTCTGGGGGTCTGGAGGTCTGAGTCTGGGGGTCTGGAGGTCTGAGTCTGGGGGCCTGGAGGTCTGAGTCTGGGGGTCTGGAGGTCTGAGTCTGGGGGTCTGGAGGTTTGGGTCTGGGGGTCTGGAGGTTTGGGTCTGGGGGTCTGGAGGTCTGAGTCTGGGGGTCTGGAGGTCTGAGTCTGGGGGCCTGGAGGTCTGAGTCTGGGGGTCTGGGGGTCTGGAGGTTTGGGTCTGGGGGTCTGGAGGTCTGAGTCTGGGGGCCTGGAGGTTTGGGTCTGGGGGTCTGGGGAGGATGCAGCAGTTGTGATTGTGGAGTACAGGCTGCTAGCTTCACATGTTAACCATCATCATGATCAGTGATCTGTGCACTTATGTCTCGCTTGGAAGTCACTTTGGATAAAAGCATCTGCTAAATGAATACTAGTTATATAGATGTAAAGTCCATAAAATACATAATCAAAGCCTAAAACATAAGCATGGAAATCTTTAAGCTGATCCACAATAAATAATAACAGTAATGATTCGTAATAATAATAACAATTTACCATCACAGTTAAGTTTTTATTTCATTCAACATTTCACATTACAAATATTTAAAAATTATGCATACTGTTATAAATAGTTGGCTGCAAACAATTAAATAACATTAGATTTTTCTTTTTCATTTCACTAGTACTTCAACAGACCAACTCCTAAAAATGTGGACATTTCATTTTACATAACTTAATAAGAAAAGAAAATACAAAAATAGGAACTTATAAAGTGAAATGATAATAAAAATGAAGGTGGTATCTAAGGTAGAAAATGCTAAGAATAAATACAACAACCTTCCCATACACAGTTAAAAACTATTGAAATTTTGCCATTAAGTGACATCATTAACAGACAAATATTTAAATATTTATTTTCCTTCAGAAAATGAGAACCATATATTGTGGAGCACAATATAGCAATTAGTAAAAACTAGTCACTAACATATTAAAAGCTTCACCTTAAAAATATAACATAAATCTGATCAAAATTATAAAAAAGTAATTATACATTCCAATTAAAAATATACCAATGAACAGCTAAATACATTATTGACCTAATAATTACAATGCAATCAATCACAGTAGCTTGAAATAAACAAAATAAGCAAATGCGCACAAAACCTTTAAATGTTTTAAAAATAACTTCAATTATTTATATTAGTACAAATAGTTTGATTTCTTTTTTTCTTTTTTACAAACACCAGCATGTAAAGGATTACGATAACAGTAGAAAATGACTGTGAAAAACATAGTAACATCTTCTTTAAATGTCTGCAATTAAAAATGGCATTAAAGAATTACATTGCAAAGAGTCTTTATCTGGAAAAAGGTTCAAAAGAAGTATTGCACATTACAACTCCGAGTTAACTTGCAACATTTACCACATTCAAGTTTTAAAGTTCCCCTTCTGTCAACATGGCCGTCCTCGATCACTGGGGAAGTGATGGAGTCTGTTCAACAGTGTCCTATAGGATGCTAGTTCTACCCAGTCCATGTCTTAGATGATTTGTTATCTTTATTGTCTTTGTGTCTTGTGCATCTCCTGCCTGTGTTAAGTATGGGAGCTGGGTTGAGGCAAGTGGGTTGTTAGAGGATGGGGGAAAGGGGGGGAGGGGGGTGCCCTTAACAAATTATAGTTGATAAACATTTGGTGCACAACCACAACAATACATTTTCAATAGCTAATTCACGTATCATTGGTCTTTTTCATGCATACTAAGGATTACAATAGGAGCTAGTTGGCAAGTTCAAGAATATATATTTTCAAATGTTAAAATACCTAAACACCAAACATCCATTCTTGTGATACGAGGCCCAACCTATACATAGACCTGTGTTGAATTAGCATTCTCCTTATAATAGTATGTTCTGGTGAGGGAGCAGGTCCTGACAGATCCCACTAAGCTTCCTGTCATCAGCACAGCCACGTCTCCAGACCACTGGTGCTGGACATGCTGGAGCACTTCTAGAACCTTCTAGAGTCTGACCGAGGCCAGGTGAGGCCGACCGAGGCCAGGTGAGGACTACCGAGGCCAGGTGAGACCGACCGAGGCCAGGTGAGGCCTAGCGAGGCCAGATGAGGCCAACCGAGGCCAGGTGAGGCCTAATGAGGTCGGGTGAGGCCGACCGAGGCCAGGTGAGGCCAACCGAGGCCAGGTGAGGCCTAATGAGGTCAGGTGAGGCCGACGAGGCCAGGTGAGGCCTACTGCCTCTCCCCTCTCTACAGGGTAGGCGTCGCAACAACACAAGTTTGCACTTTTAATTTGTAAAGATCCCTCAGCACTGAAATGTATAAAAAGCATAATTGAAAATAATATATATCGAAATCGCTAATATTTCTCTTTTAAATGAAAATGTCCATATATCCAGATCTCTCAGTAACAAAAGTACAAAAGCTACCTTTCACAATGTGAAAAATTGAGGTATTGCAAAAAAGAGTTTTCCCATTTTGTGAAAAATGTGCCTAAAATGACTGTCTGAAAGAAAAGAGGTTTAGAAAAGTAGTGCATAATAAATGTTTTTATGTGCATGACAAAATAATTTAGCTAGAAAACACTGCACCAAAATTAGCAGGCCATGTATAAAATAATTTGACATTACTTTTCTTCCTCTTTAACATCAAAAACTGTTTGATGTCTACAGCCAAGATGAGGCCCATCCTGTCTACAGTCAAGATGAGGTCCATCCTGTCTACAGTCAAGATGAGGTCCATCCTGTCTACAGTCAAGATGAGGTCCATCCTGTCTACAGTCAAGATGAGGTCCATCCTGTCTACAGTCAAGATGAGGCCCATCCTGTCTACAGTCAAGATGAGGCCCATCCTGTCTACAGTCAAGATGAGGCCCATCCTGTCTACAGTCAAGATGAGGCCCATCCTGTCTACAGTCAAGATGAGGCCCATCCTGTCTACAGTCAAGATGAGGCCCATCCTGTCTACAGTCAAGATGAGGCCCATCCTGTCTACAGTCAAGATCAGGTCCATCCTGTCTACAGTCAAGATGAGGCCCATCCTGTCTACAGTCAAGATCAGGTCCATCCTGTCTACAGTCAAGAAGAGGCCCATCCTGTCTACAGTCAAGATGAGGCCCATCCTGTCTACAGTCAAGAAGAGGCCCATCCTGTCTACAGTCAAGATGAGGTCCATCCTGTCTACAGTCAAGATGAGGTCCATCCTGTCTACAGTCAAGAAGAGGCCCATCCTGTCTACAGTCAAGATGAGGCCCATCCTGTCTACAGACTGAAGATGGACACTCCCTAGTGAAAGTAGATACACTATAAACTGTCTGTAGAGTACAGACACTACATCCTCTCTAGCAAGTGGTCTGTGTAGAAAACCTATAGGCCTCAGACATTGCAGACAGACTACAGACCATCTAATGAGGGTAGGTAGACTATAGACCCACTCTAGTGAGTGCAGGTTATACTGTGGGTCTGGCAGACTGTCGTAAGTCTAGTCTTGTCTAGTGTGTGTATGTCAGCCGTGAACCAAGGTCTTTCACATGCACTGGTCTGACTCTCCCATTTCTGTCTGACTGACTGCCTTCCTGTCTGTCTGACTGCCTGTCTGTCTGCAAGTCTCCCTGCCTGTGTGGAAGTCTGTGTCTGCCTGTCTGTGTGCAAGTCTGTCTGTCTGCTTTGGTGTACAGGAGTCCACCTGGCCACAGTGAAGGACATGGGTGGAGCCAAATGAGAGAAAAAAACAGGGGGAAAAAGAAGAAGAATATCCACACAGGAAGTGATGTACGGTATAACTGATTGCTGCAACCCAGCGGCCATCATTGGTCTCCAGGATCTGTCTGCCACCTGGTGGAGACCTTCTGAATTGCACAGGGATGCACGGGATGACGCAATACTACACTCGTCCTACCACTACTTATAATCATGACAGTAATAATAATAATGAACATCTTCATTTATGCTTAGAAACACTGGCTGAGTTGTCTGGGGGGGGGCAGAAGGGGGACAGCCCCCCTCTGAGGGACAGGTGTTGATGATCAAACCAGACATCCTCCCCTGCAGGACTGGAACCAGACCCAGAAAACAGGTTGGAGGATCTTTAGGTGTCAAAATAGGAAAGTGGCTTTAACTGCAAGACTGAAATAAGAAGAACCAGGATGATTCCTCTGTTGGTGACAACTAGATGGCCTTAAGATACCTGGGTCAAGAACCCAAGACCATCTATAGGGTCAAGAACCCAAGACCATCTATAGGGTCAAGAACCAGGACCCTCTATAGGGTCAAGAACCAGGACCCTCTATAGGGTCAAGAACCAGGACCCTCTATAGGGTCAAGAACCAGGACCCTCTATAGGGTCTAGAACCAGGACCCTCTATAGGGTCAAGAACCCAAGACCATCTATAGGGTCAAGAACCAAGACCATCTATAGGGTCAAGAACCAAGACCATCTATAGGGTCAAGAACCCAAGACCATCTATAGGGTCAAGAACCAGGACCATCTATAGGGTCAAGAACCAGGACTCTCTATAGGGTCAAGAACCAGGACTCTCTATAGGGTCAAGAACCAGGACCATCTATAGGGTCAAGAACCAAGACCATCTATAGGGTCAAGAACCCAAGACCATCTATAGGGTCAAGAACCAGGACCATCTATAGGGTCAAGAACCAGGACCATCTATAGGGTCAAGAACCAGGACCCTCTATAGGGTCAAGAACCAGGACCCTCTATAGGGTCAAGAACCAGGACCCTCTATAGGGTCTAGAACCAGGACCCTCTATAGGGTCAAGAACCCAGGACCCTCTACAAGATCTAGAACCCAGGCTTATCTACAGGATCTAGAACCCAGGATCCTCTACAGGGTCTAGAACCCAGGACCTTCTAACAGGGTCTAGAACCCAGGAACTTCTAACAGGGTCTAGAACCATGTTGGTTGGTTGGTTGCAAGTCTAATATCTCTATACCGGCTGGCATTCTGGGTCTTAAAATCCTCCAGCATCATACATTCCCCTGGTCAGACACTCTACTTTAATTCTACTCCACAGCCTCTACTCTACCATCCTGGTTGGATTACAAAAATAAGGAAGTTACGAAGCAATGTCTGAAACAGTGCCTGTGCTGGCCCCGCCCATCTCCAGGATCCAAAGAGAGTCCAGCTGTTCATCTCTGTTTGACCAATCAGCACGCTAGCAGCTAAGCTTGAGGTATTAGTTTTTGCATGTCAAAATGGAGATTAAACCCAAAGTCTTGTTTGTCTGTTTAAACGATCGTCAAGTAACATTAAATATTAGCATGGTCTCTTACTGTATATAGGTTTATATTTATATCAAGAATTTTTAAAGAAAAGGAAACCAAAAAGGCTTCAAGGATAGAAGCGATGGCGGAAAAAGCCGCTCGTTTCCATGTCGTTCTAATGTGTTGACCCTGAGCACGCACACACACATGCAGATACACACACACACACACACACAAACTGACACTCTACAGAAAAGGAGAGCTCTAATCACAGCTAGCCTTCCCTGCCTGGTCAACACCGTGGGGTCTCTGTAGCTACATCACAACAA